>MQUG01000108.1:0-143944 GCA_007213375.1 Steinernema feltiae
TTCGAGGGTCTTTGTGTGAAGCACTAACTCTTTCCGATTATAAATATGTAAATGAAAGCGCTGAAGTTCACATTCGAAGTTATCCGCATTGTCGGTCGCGTTATATTCTCGCACCTTCATGTTGGGTTGTAAAATGGGAAGCGGTTTTTTGCTAATATTGGCCGCTTCTGGCATTTTCTAATGATTCCGATGCCACGAGTGTCTTGCGCGACCTCGATTTGGTCGGGAATGACCAAATAGTAGCAGTGAAAGCTGGCCTTCTGACGCTGCCAACGCACGCGCATGGAAGATACAAATCTCACGTTGCAACCGCGTATTCGAAAAAGGAATTGTGTGAGCGAGTAACCGAAATGTCGAAAATCAGAATCCCGATGCTCCTGTCGCGCAGTTCTCTGCGCACCGCAAATCAAAATCTAATCAAAAACGTTTATTTCGAGCGAATAATGTGAATTCAAAGTTAACCCAAAAACCCCCAAAACCGTGAAACCACAACAAACGCAGATCTACGCCTTGACGCAAAGACCCTCGAATCCCTTCTCGCGGCTGCACGTCGAGCCGGGGAAAGTGGTGCAGTCAGAGTCGCGCTGGCATGGGTTTCCGAACTCGTAGATATGACCATCCAGCATGTTTCCCTGCTCGCGGTAGTTGCAGACGACGATCGTCTGCGATTGGGGCTTCTGGCAGTGGCGAAGTCCGCAGCCGAGTTCCGTCGTCGATCCCCAAACCATCTAAGCGGACAATCGTGCTATGAGCGGCGATAGAGTACGGTACCTGCGTGTAATGACCGGTGCGACTGTTGTGAACGGCATTGGTGAAGGTGTAATCAGAGCTGAACTTGCGGACGCCGATCTTCTTCAACTCGTTCCACCAAAGGTCGGCGGCGGTGACCAAACCGCCGTTTCCCCTTCCGGCCGGCCAGGAGACGTAGACGTTCTCTCCGAGACCGTCCTTGTAAGAGTGGGCGAACTGACAGTTGTCAGCCCAGCCCTGCGCCTCTTTCTCGAGTTCGCAGCTGTAGGAGAGCTTGTAGATGTTCTTTCCCTTTGGGGCGCGCTGACCTCCCGAAGGTCCGTCCTGCTCGAGTCCTTGCGCGTTCGAGTGGCGGAAGCGGTTGTGGATGTCGAGGATCTTCTGGCGGTCAGCGGCGCTCAGAGTGCCGTTTGGGGTTGAGCACTGGAATCCTTCTCCGCCTCCTCCGCTCGGAGGTGGCGGCGGCACCTCGTCGGGCGGACCTTCGGGACATGGCAGCGGAACGTCTGGAGGCCACTGGCCGTGCGCCAGAGCCAGAAGTGCGAGGAGCGGGAACGCTGTCGTGAACATGGCGGCTGCCGCTCCATTTGGCGCTTTCGCTTTTATAGCGACTGAATCGTGAAGTCTCTTCTATTTTAAGGAACAACAACAGAAGCTCCGCAAACTGGCCTCTAGACTCTCCAAACACGCAAAAGTGCAGCGGTAAAGCAGAAAACAGAGCGGGCAGATTCATGCAGGCAGGGCATGGGCAGGCAACATTCATGCCGCAAAAACAAGACGCGCGATCTTTAGTTGAAGCTGCGCGTTTTCGTCGCTCAGCGCAGAACAGCAGGCTGAGCACACGATGCGGACGCTACAAACTGCTGCCGACTAAGTGCGAGAACAGCGCGCCCGCTTGCAGTTTAGAGCCGAGCTGCAGCATCATTGGCCAACCCTCATAGTAGCCGCTGCTTGTTACTCACGCGTTCGTCGGAGGCCAAGAGAACAAGGTCTCCCTGATCTCTTGATGAAAACTACAAAACGGAAGTGACGCAACTCTCACAAACAGCGAAATTATCCTAAAAGTCAGTTACTCCTAACCCGACGACCTCTAATAGAATTGACCGCAACGCACTCGGCTTCTTTTCGGATCAATTGGCGCTTATAAATTCACCTGCTCGCAAGGCCCACCCAGTTCAAATCAATTTCGCGCGTGCGGAAGCACGCGTTCCCACGACCATCAAGAATTCCACAAAACACGGATTCTCTTCATGTTTATGGCTTTTGTGATGGTCCTTCTCTTCATCTCCGCCGCTCTCTGTGCGCTCAGTTTGGTCACCGTGGGTCTCCTCTTCCAGCGGAAGTCAGTTTTCCGCATCTGGAGCGACTCGCCCCCGATGGCGCTCCTCTTCCTCTCGACTTGTCTCACCGCGATCGTCTATCTGATCTTCTCCATCCAGTGGATCCTGGTCGCCATGGACAAGATCTCAAACGTCCCCGAAAATACCGTATTTCTGTTGCTCCCGGGCCTTGCATTGGTCACCTCCAGAACGCTCTACGATGCCGCGCACATCGGCGTCTACGCGCAGAGAATTTCTGTCCTGCGGTTTCCAACGCGCTCCACGGTTGCGATCAACAGGATGATCGTCGCGGGAATCTTTGCCTCGACCATCCCCACAGTCGCTCTTTTGGTCTATTTTCATCTGGCCACGATACCCACAAGTGGCGATCCGATCCCTCAAGGTTTGTTTTCAGAGCTCTTCAAGACTTTAGAGATTTTGGAGTTTGGCGCAACGGAGAACGGAGGCCAAAATGTCAATTCACACGCAGTCGCGTTCGTTTTGTAGTGGTTTCTGGCTTCCTAGAGTGCTCGCACGCGATGTTGTCTGAAAGCAGCGAAAGCTCACGTGTTTCCATCCATTTGCACTCCGCGAAGAGCGAGCGAAGCAAACTTTGGACATCTGATTGGCGCGCGCGCATATTTTTGCATTTTGGGGGTGAATCCAATGGGGTCATCGTTCGTTTTGCTGAAAACTTTCACACGGCTGTTGGTAAACAACCGCGCTCCCAACGCCAAAGATTACAAAAACCAAAGCGCCGATTCCTTGCAGGCTGCTACTCGTTCAACTGCGTTGTCTCAACCGGAAAATCTCGCCGTCTGTGTACTGTAGCTGTAAAACTCGTCTTCACTGCGCTCGTCGTCCTTTTCGGCGCCGCCTTCCTCGTCATGATGAGAAGATTCAGAATGAAGCGGAGTTGCGTCACACAGAGACGAGTTTGTCGCTTCGGGACGCTTTTCAATCCGCTCAATCTGCGCTTTTCAGATGAATCAGTTCGCCGGATACACTTTCTGCCTGCGACTTGTCTTCGAGATGCTCCCGTTCGTGACTGACTTTGTCCTCCAACAAACCGTTCGTTGATCATTGATCGTGCACTTCTAATTGAATTTCATTTCAGATTGACAAAGAACTCGGCAAATTCATCGGACCTTACGGCGCTTTCGGCGGCGCGGTCGACTTCTTCGCGTGCACGTTCGTCTACTACGTTCTGTCCTTCGTGAGAAGAGGCACCGTTACTACGATCATGACAGATCATAGAAGACAGTGAAGCGGAAGAACTTCGAAGATCAGTTGCAGGTAGAACAAGTAGCGCGTGAAGCGGTTGATCATGCAATTCGCAATAAATTCGCTGACTTCTCCTCGCATAGAATGAACGTAAAAAAAAAAAAAAAAAAAAAAAAAAAAAAAAAAAAAAAAAAAAAAAAAAAAAGTAGCGTGAACGTGATCTGCATCGCATAATCGGATTCTAGAATGACCGTACCCTCGCGTCCCTGGAAGTGTGGAATTGATTCCTGAAGCGCTTGTAGGTAATCATCAGGCACGTGCCCAAGATTACGGTAATCGCAGAGAAACAGAGTTCCAAGCCGTTTCCGAACTGCTTCAAAGCGTCTTTGTAAGTGGAGAGGCAGTTGAAGGAGCGACAATCTGCAAGTATACTGTAGTCACTCGCAATCGGTGCGTTGTACTTTTGCTGACGGGCGGAATGTTGCTGTTGAAGGTGGCGAAGTTGACGTAGATGAAGGCGGCGTCGATTGTCAGCGGCGCGAGCGCAATGAACGCCACGATGCACCGATTGAGGATCTTGGTGGATGTGAGGGGGAACGCAAGGAAACAGATGCGTTGTGCGAAGACGCCGATGGACGCGCAGTTGTGGAATCGTCGGATGCACATTCCCGCGATCGCCGCAAAGTGGAGGAGAGTGACATTGCGGCTCGATGGGCCGATTGCGTCCGCGTTGAAGAGAATCCAATTGACAGAGATGAAGGCGGAACTCGTCGCCCAGCAGCAGATCGCCACGAACAAGCAGAACAGCGGTGGAGAATCGCGCCAGAGCGACTTTGGCGAGCGCGTATTGAAGATGAAGACGACGAAGATCAGAGAGGAGAGCGCGAAGGCGAGAGCGACAGAAAGCTCCGTCAAAGCGACGCTGGCGATCATGGTCAACTTGGTACTTCTGATTTGAGCCTGGAAAACGGCGCGTTTGCGCATACGAGTGATGACAGGCGAGAAAGAATTACGCGAACACGTGATCAAAACAGCCATTTGGCGCTATTTTGAATTTCTGTGACGGTGACATGAGTAACCAACTTGATTATTCAGATAATCAAATCCGCGACTCGCATGGAAAACAGAAACTCTGAATGATCGTGCAACAGAAGAGAATGAAGCTGCGGTCAGCCGCTTTTATTGCAGAATTGACGCGGATTAAGCCGAGGACGTGAATAGAACATTCCACGAATGGGAGAGTGCAGTTGAAGTGGGCAACGGACCATTGTGAAGCGTCTAGTCCGTGTGAGCGAAGGGCAAAGGGCAGCCGTTTTCTTCTCTGTGCTCTGAGCAGGAAGTCGGCTTATAGGATGAATTGTCCAGTCAGCATTTCATTCGAGCAACGTCCAGTTCAATCTTGGCACAAATCAAGCGTAGAGAACTGCATTTTGGAGTGTTTTGCTGCTTTTATTCACAGTAATTACATAGAAATAACCATTTGCGCTCCGACTTCTGACGGGGGCACTCTAATCCTACTATGACAAACACGCAGAGAATCGAGGACTAAATCTTGCTGCTGAATCGCCGCAGATTCAGCAAAGTGGTCGAAACTTTGCTGTAGATGTTGCAGTAATAGTAGGCCCCAATGACCAGCAAGGGTTCCGTCGCCTGACACGCGTTCAAGTAGCCGTTGAGCAGATTCTGTGACGGCCGGTTTGGAGTCTAAATGAAGGCGGCGCAGGTCATCGTCTCCTCTAAATGCGTCCTTACCAACTGAAAATACAGAACAGTCAGCGCCACGCATTCCTGGAGCAAAATCGCCGAAGTTCCGGTGCTGAGCAGGAGGTACATCTTCGTGTTCTTCGCGAAATACGCGATTTTCTCTTTTGGGAGATTCGGATCGACGCGTGCCAGATTTCTGTGGCAAACGAGGTAGCCAGCTGCCTGCAGGACGGCAACGATCGTGTAGAGCGCCGTTGCGAGAAGGCGGAATCGCAGAAGAAGTCGATGCGCGTTGATGTGGCAGAAGTAGTCGTCGCATTTCGCGTAGAGGTCCGACAGGCGGTAAACGGGGTCGAAGAGGACGGAGAGCGCGTAGGTGAGAGTACAGGCGAGCCACGCGACGACGACGCCGTAGAAGACCGAGTGGAGGAGCTGCGGAGTCCACGACCACGAGTGTTTCATCTTCATTTTGATGAAAGTCGACCCGACGATGAACGAGCGCATGAAGAAGAGCGCGCTGAATTGCAGCAGACGCGTCCACACGATAGTCGCGTCCAGTTTGACTCTGGAGAAGAGAGTAACAGACCAGATTACGGTATTGATGAACACCGCCAGAGCACTGACAAAGATCAGAAAGACGTAGCTGTGCTTGATGATGTTGAAGGACGATTTCCGGTCCGTCCAGAGCGAATAGCCGAGGAGCGCGAAAGTGGCGAGCGGGAGGATCAAGCAGACGGAGCATTCGAGTTCAGTCCACATGGTCACTTGAAAGACGGCGGAGTCAAAGTCCTGAAAAACACCGACGTGTAGAATTAAATTGAGTCTGAACACGAGAGTGAACGCACTGGTCCATTAGAAAAAACAAGATAATGGCGACCTTCGACAAGCGCCACTAAAACATTCATTTTCGCTTGTTTTGACGGAGGATTCAACAAATGCAATGCGCTGAGCTCTGTCTTCCTCAACAGAGTGACTTCCGATTCAAACGCTCTCATTGTAGACGAAATTGAGTTATAAAATAGAGATACTGACATCGTACGTGCTGAAATCTACGTAAAAGACAAGCCGCAATGGATAAAACTGAGATTTATTGCGCAGTCCCAAGCATACTCGCGCCACGGAAAACAAGTATCTTGTTCCAAATGGTGATTCGTGTTGATTCGTACGAGAGGACGTTCGAAATCCGCATATCCTCGTTTGCGAAGAGCGAGTGAGCGAGCTGAACTGAAAACTCAAATTGGTTTTGTTCTGACGAGGTTTGAACGTTTGCTCTCCGGGTTCATCGATGTCAGTGTGGTTGAAGCTCGTGAGGGCTGACACAGGACGCAGTGCGCTGCAGTCGTAGTCCACTGGTCCGAAATCGCAATTCCACAAACAACAGCATTTTCCGCTTGAGAAAGAAAGATTCAAGCGCAGATTCGAGTGCCCGAGTGTGAAGAGCGATGCAGAGCAGCGTTTCCACGTTCCTTGCCACATCCCGCGCTGCCGTGTGATCTAAGAAACTCCGCGACAGCAACTCTTCGCGATCTGCACGCGCGTGATTGCGCACTCTGATGTGGAAGATTGGTTCTCGGCGCGTAGAAGCTGCCTGCTTGCTAACTACAATTCCCGTACTCGTCGCACACCAAATCGCCAAAATCATGATCTGCAGAGGTCAAAATCTGTTTCTCATTGAATTTCTCGTAACAGAGGAGAAATTAGTTTTGACTTCGCTTGGCAGAACGTGTTTTATCGTCTTCTTTCTTCCCGTGATGACGTAGTAGGCAACAGTGAACGTGAAAATGTCCAGCGATGCGCCCAGCAGTGCGTAGGGACCGATGAAGACGCCGAGGGGTGCGCCCGCCTGAAATTCCCGTTTTCAATGCATAAATTTTGTCGCAGAAACCTACCGTATTCGATACGACGACGTCAGTCAAATACGGAATGATGTCGAGCACGATTTTGAGGTAAAACAAGTAGTTTGCGCATTTGTTGATCTGAAAATGAAGTTTAGCGAGAGAGCGAGCGGCACAGAACGCGCCTTCAGCTCCTCTGTGTTGTAGAATCTCGATTTGTGTCGACGGAGGAAGAATTGCAGCAGGGTCCCGAGAAGAACGATGATCGTGGAGAAGACGAGTTTGGCGGCGTTGCTGAACTGCCGCAGCGTGTAGCTGTTTGTGGGCATGCAGTTGAACGAGTGGCACTCTGAAATGCCACGTTTAGACGCGCAGCTGAGTGCTTCCCACCGCTGCTGACGGGCGGAACGTCTCCCGACACGGTGATGACGTTCAGAGTCAAGAAGACCGCCGCTAGGATGCACGGGACGACGTTGATGGTGATCACCAGATAATCCAAGTATTTCGTGGGTTTGAGCGGGAATTTCACGTAGAAATTCCTCTGCACGAAGAGTCCGACGGTGGAGGAATCGCAGAACCACTGGATGCACATCGTCCCGATGGCGGTGAAGTGGAGGACGACGGCAGTGGGGAAGTTTGTGATGGCGATCAGCCCAAAGGAGACGAGGATCCACTCCGCCGCGACCAGAATTGTGCTGAGCGCCCAGAAGAACATGGCGGTGAAGAGACAGAAGAGCAGCGGCGAGTTGGACCAGAGCTTCTTTGGGGTTTTGTTCATGAAGATGCGGCACAGCAGCGCCATCGCACAGGAGCTCGAGAAGATGGTCACGGCGAATTCAATGATCGCCACTCCGACCCACATGGCGCAGCGGCTGCGCGTCCAGATCAACGAGCAGAAAGAACTTAATTAAAGAATGAATGGCGGAGAGAGGTGAAGAGAAGAAAAACAGCCGCGTTGCGTAACAGACGATTTTGTGCATGAACAATCTGGGCATACGGCGAGCGAGTGAATCAACGTTGCTTGACGACAAAAGCTTGTATTCGCAGCATGTCGTCATGAAGGATTTGTTCATGTGGGATTCGGGTTGGCGCCGAACCCGAAAGGTGCCTGGGATACGATCTTTGGTTCGCACGAACTCGAAAATGCTGATTAATTGTTTTTCGAACTGTAGTTTGCAGTTTTGTCATCCCATTTTCGACCAACGCGCGACGGGCAACTCAGAATCATCATATCAAGCGTACCGCTTAAGTCCAATTTTACTGAACGGCTCACTTCCGCGTGATTCGATGGCGGTGCACACGTTGCGACCACCTGGACGATTGGGAAAAGGCGAACGGTCAAAGCGACCATTTCGGAGCGATGCCCGTGTCAGAATCAGGACTGAAATGCGAATTCGAGAGTGAAATGGCTTGTGACAAGTGTTAGATGTATGAAACCAAAGGATAACTTGCAGATGTAGTGTGAAAATGTGTTTATGTCAATACAGCGGTTCGTAGCGGATCTGAGATGTTTCGAGCGAGTGTTTTCAATAACAACTGCCGCTATCGTACTTTGGTCGACGATTCTATGATCTCTCTCTGTTTGACCTTTTGCTGGGCATTATGAACCTGAATCAACTCTGTTCGCACAATCTGCGTTTGCCGCGTTTATGCCTCAATTGCGACCTCCGCGCAGAGCGGAATTGAGTGAACATACGCCGCTCAAACGCCAATACGAAGCAGGACAGTTCGGCGCCCAAACGACTCTGTGCCAGGACAATTTAGCGCCTAGTGACGTACCGCAAATTTAACGTTTATTAAAGATCATTAGTAGGGGATAATCACAAAGCAATGAAACAAAAATACCGACAACGAACAAGCTGGGTGTATCTCACGATGCGATTCGGGTGCTCTTTCAAAAAAATGTCTTTGATGATTTGGTTTTCTTCTTTACTTTGCGGAACATTGCGCGTCTCAAAACCTTTCTTGATCTTGAACGGAAGGCTTCCGTTTCCGGGAAGAGCTTCCGTCGGAAGCTGTTCCCACTGGACAAGACGTTTGGGGAACTGCGCTGGAGTATCGCATCTCGCCCAGAGTGTCACGATCTGTCTGAAACGTTTTGCAAACACGTTTTCAAGTCCACCCATTAAACAAAGTCTTTCCAAGATGGAAGACTCGAAGAACTTCGTGAAAATGAATTCAAAGTCTTTCTTCAGGTAGAGCGCTCTGTAGGGGATCTGCAGTTCGCGAACTGCGCCGAGTTGCAGTTGCGAAAAGACGAGCGGCTTCACAGATTCGTAAATATCCCTTTTGCTCTCTGTGGGCAATGTCAGCGATGCGTTGCATAGAAGCTTCGTTGCCGCAAGCTTGGAATACAAGTCACTTGAGTATGTGCATAACATGCTAATACTCACGAAAACAAACCGTCGCGATAACAAGACAAGATTTTCTAGCTCCGACCACTCCTGCTCTTGCCAATCACCCGTATTAGCTTTCATTGTGTCTTTAAACTCCAAGCTGAAATACACCAAGTTTTGGCAGCGTTCGTACGCTTCAGCAAACGAACAATGAGTTCTTACGTTCCGCCTGTTGTTTTTGGCGTTGTGAACTCGAAACTTAACTCGATAAGTTGGTGTCGCACGCGATTTGTGGAAAATATGGATTAATACCGAAAGAAATGAGTCTTCGCATTTCAATTGTAAACGAGGCGGCAGAACCTGATTCCATTCTTGATTTGATCGGCGGAACAAACGAATCACCTTGTTGTAGAAACCGTAAGGCAATGAATCCATTGTTTTGACTATCGTCGTCTCAATTGATGCACATATATTCCCCGTGATCGATGTCAAAGCGATGCGTTCAACCATAAATTTATCAATTACGATGCACATGTACACACAGTAGATATAACTCTTACATCACAACGAAGAAATCGATGTAGAACCATTGCTTTCAGAGAGCTTAACTGGCAAATGGTCAACGTCCGTCTTACCAATTCGCCAAGGAACAACTACTGTTGCTTGCGTGCGATGCTCAAAAATCACCTCGATCGCCCGCAACACTACTCTATGTACGTCTTCGCCGTCCACTGCGTTTTCGTCGTAAACCGAAAGGTCCGGATATCGGAACTCCACGCATATCTTCAAATGACGAATTTTTATCAGTCTGTGTTCATCGAATGAGAAGATGTTCTCCAAAACAAGGTCCTAGAATAGTGCTGTTTCGCAAGAGAACATCAAGTTTTTCACTCACTTCAATCTCAAGGTCCAATTCCACTTTTGGATCCGAATCCACAAAAGTAAACTTGCTGAACTTAGCATTTGTGTACGTTCTAATAAGGTCCCATTCTTCACACAACGTCTGTTCCGATGCACAATCAAGATAGGTGACTTCAAAGTTGTCGGACGCCGACATCTCACAGTACTCGATAACTTTGGAAAAACGACTCGTCGTTTTTTCTGTGTCCGGAGCTCCTCGTATTGGCACTGTGACTTGGAGCCACGCTAAGCTTTAACTCATTTTTACTTGAGGTATACAGCAAACATGGACTTACCTTGTCCATTGCAAATGAGCGGGCGACAGCACAAAATTCTTCGCACAATCGTGGCCGATGAACACGAATCCGTGGAAGTGAGTATTCGCAGTACACACCCAGTCCCAAGCCTTCGTTGGAAATCTGAGGTCGGCTTCGAAGGAGTAGCCAGCGTAGACTATCCTTCCTTCGTGTCTCATTACTCCAATTGCTGTTTTGCGGATAATCGACATATTCTAAACAACGACGTTAGCATCACAGACCCAGAAAACAAAGTTAAGATATCTACAGTAAATACTTTCGCGAGTTTAATTTCACGATTTTCGCGCCTTGTAAAAACACGAAGCCGAACGCCGACATATCAACATTTGCATGAATGTAAGCAACGCAGAAAACGTTGTTTATTTCATTTGAATGAAGTACGGTAGATTCTTGCCTAAAAGTGGATGCCGTGGTGGGAGTCGCCAGTCAGGCTATCTTACATTCTGTATTTAGCGATTTTTGCGAATCAGTGAGATTTAACTATCCTTTTTGCAAATTCCAAATCTTACAAACAGAACACACACCTAGCAGTTTGCACTAACAAAGCGTTCGACGCGGAGGTCGAGAACCTGCAGACCTCGCAGAGGCAGGGAGAGTCTATGTCTCTAGGTCCGCTGTTACAGTAGAGCGCGGTCAATTCTTTTCCGGAGAGCTCCGCTGGCATGATTTTCAGACATTTAGACTGAGACGCCTGAGGGAAACGCACAGAGTGCGCTGTTAGTCGCTCTAAGAACACCTCTCAAGATTTATGAACAAATTTATGGTTATTTCTGTGATCAATTTCGCAAAGAATACATTTCTAATCAGTTATTCTGATGATCCGTAGACTTTTTTAATCTTGAAATCGTCGACATGACGCTTCTGATCTCGCTCGGCTTCTTCTTCTGCTTCCTCGTGAGCAGAAAATACGCCAAAGTGAAGGTGAACATCTGCACGGAAGCGGAGAGCACCGCGTAGGGACCGATGTACACTCCGAGCGGCTGGCCGACCTGAAATTTCAGCTTTCTGTCATCCAACTGCTGTAAAAGTACAAATTACCGTAGTTGAGAGAATCACATCAGCAACGTAGGGGACGATCTCGATGACAACGCGCAGGTAGAACATGTAGTTTGTGAATTTGTTGATCTGCAAATCGATCTCTTCGCACTGTGAACTTCAGCTCGACTCACCTTCAATTCGTCCGAACTGTAGAACCTCGTTTTGTGCTGATGAAGAACGAGTTGCAGCAGCGTTCCCAGAACCACAATCGCCACCGAAAAGGTCAACTTGACGGCGCTGCTGAACTGCCGCAGCGTGTAGCTGTTCGTGGGCATGCAGTTGAACGAGTGGCACTCTAGATGCGCACGTCGGCCTTTGCGAGCGGCCCAGGCCTACCTTTACTGACAGGAGGGATCTCACCCGTCACTGTGATGATGTTCAAACCCAGGAAGACCGCTGCTAGGATGCAAGGAACTGCGTTGATGACAATTATCGTGTAATTCAAGTATTTGGTCGATTTGAGCGGGAATTTCACGTAGAAATTCCTCTGCACGAAGAGTCCGACGGTGGAGGAATCGCAGAACCACTGGATGCACATCGTCCCGATGGCGGTGAAGTGGAGGACGACGGCAGTGGGGAAGTTAATGATGGCGATCAACCCAACGGAGACGAGGATCCACTCCGCCGCGATCAGAATTGAGCCCGAAGCCCAGAAGAAAGTGGCGGCGAACAAGGCGAAGAGCAGAGGCGAGTTGGTCCAAAACTGCCTCGGCGGTTTGTTAACGAAAACGCGGTGAAGCAGGAAGATTGCCAGAGAGCTGAGAAGAATCGTCAGAGAGAATTCAATGATAGCGACTCCTTTCCACATCATGGGTAACAGTAACAAGGAAGCACGGAAAAGTCCAGCTGATCGAGGAGACAGATACGAAGAACTTGTTAAAGGTCTGAAAACAGAACTTTAACGAAGAAACGACTGAAATGTCGAATTCGCGAAATGTCAGAACGAAGCGAGCATCTGGCGGAAACAGCGAAGTGAAGTTTAAAAGGTGGTTTGCGTGACTCAGGACAGCGCAGTGGGAAAAGAGAGCTACAACTGCGTCAGAAACAAGAAATCAACGGCAAACGTGCCGAGTTTCAAAAAAATTGCAAGCGAGGGAAACGGAAAAGTGCCTGAGAAGCTCCTTCAAGTTGCCTCCCACTAACTTGTGCTTTCGGTCGGTTGATTCTTCCCTATACGTGCACCTTTACAGTAGTAGCAATCAAAGTGCGAAAATCATCGCTGACGCGCACAGCTTGCGCGTGCGTAGGTCATTCACGTCCATTTCCGAAGTGAAAAGATTGAGAGAAACTACAATCTGCACAAAAAAACAACTTCAGACGAGTTTTTGCGGAGCCCGCGAAACCTGTCTTTGGGTAATCGCAAGCTCTTCATTATCTCCTTTCTGTCCGCGTTGGCTTTTGTGGCTGTTGTGTGTCCTCCCTTCTCGCGCTGACACAACTCCTGCTCCGTTAGAATCAAAGGCGGCATTGATGCGGGCGGATGCTTGGAGCGCATTCCGGTTCGCAACAATCCTCCGCACTCCAATTGCCAAAGTCAAAAGCCTCTCAATATCCCTCCGAAATCGTCTGTTCGCGTTGTCATCAATTTTGAGATAAACTCCTCCGTGTGAATCGCCTCGCGGCGGCCGCGGCGGTCACTTTGTTCGCTCGGGGCGCGTTCAATTAGTCGCTGCAAAGTCCATCCGAAGTGAACGATGCGCGAAACGGAGGTTTCAGAGTGCGCGCGTGGCGATTCCCACGAGTAAACGCCAGCGGCGCGAGTGAGGAATCGCCGGTGGCGGTCGCCTCGCGTCAATTGAGAGAACAAATCGTGAGTGTTCGCTGATTTCGGCGGTTCCTGTTATAATCGCCTTGCTGATCGGCACGTGCGCGGGCGGACGCAGCGGTGGGTGGTCGGAGGTTTATCCCTTTCATTCCGCTAATCGGTTAATTCCATTATGCGCGAGGCGTTTAAACGGAATGGTTGAGGGTTGCTTGGTCGGTTCACCCGCCTCTGCTTGCGCTCTGGTGCCGAAGTGCTTGTGATGCGCGCGTTCTGGCCCCGGATATTGTGGCTTCGATCTCGCGCGAGATTCTAAACAAAACGCGCGAAAACGAGGCGATGCTGTAACTTTGCGATCACAGAGCGCATTCCGCCTGAAGGCGGCGCGGAGCGATCTGATCTTCCTTCAGACGTGATTGCTGTAAATCCCGCAAGTCGACAGATTGTTTTTCAGAACCCTCAGGGTCAACGACCGTGTCATCCTCCTCCCCTGATCGCCGCGCTTCTTTTCAAAACTCTGACCGTTTTGTTTTCTTCATTTCTGATCGCAATCGGCGACTCGCGTGCAAATTATGATTCTTTCTCATCTCCTGGAACCGGAACGTCTCCCGCCGAACGTCCGCGACCGCTCTTCGAGTCGCGTTTTTGCTTTTCCGCCTGCGGTTGAACCACTTTCCCTTTTACTTCGAGTTGTTCGCGTCTTCCTTTTGTCGTCACGTCCAACTTCTTCTTATTTTCAGCACAGAATGCGTGTCGCCGTCATCGGAGCCGGTGCGAGTGGACTTCCCGCAATCAAGACCGCTTTGGAGCATCGCTGCGAGGTCGTTTGCTTCGAGAAGTCGACGGATATCGGCGGACTTTGGAGGTTCAAGCCTCAGTCGTGCGAAGGTAACGAAGCGAAGCGAAATGATTGATTCGTTGGGTTTTGTGCGCTCCGAACAGATTGGATTTGGTTCTCGTCAGCCTTAAACCAATGATTTCCGGGGCCAATTTGCCTCTTTTGAACTAGATTTTGGGATGTCAATCGTATTTTAACGGAAATTCGCTCCTCAAATAGCCATTGAAGAAGTATTTGTGTCAGAAATTAATACGAATTGACCTTCGATCGTTTTCCCGCTGTAATTTGACCGGTTTTGCGCCGATTTTTGATCAGAACTGGTTTTTTAAAACTAAACTCAAAGTACAGCCGTGAAGCATCGCTTTCTTAGGAGAAGGAACGGTGATGCGTTCTACCGTAATCAACACATCGAAGGAGATGACCGCCTACAGCGACTTTCCGCCTCCGCGCGAAGCGGCCAACTACATGCACAACTCGGAGATTCTCAAGTATTTCCGCTCCTACGCCGCGCACTTCGACCTCGTCAGACACGTGCGCATCCGCCACGAGGTCCTCCGAGTGGAGAGGACCGAGAAATTCTCTGAAACGGGGAAATGGAGAATCACCTTCAAGGATCTGAGGTAGGGAGGCTGCGGCACCAGTCGATTAATCGGGTTCTCTTCAGCTCAGAGGAGACGCACAGCGAAGAATTCGACGGAGTAATGGTCTGCTCGGGGCACCACACTGAGAAATCGCTCCCCGAGCCGTTTCCGGGACAGCAGCGCTTCAAAGGGACGATCATGCACAGCCACGACTACAAAGCGCCCCGCGGATTCGAGGATCAAACGGTCGTCGTCGTTGGAATCGGCAACTCGGGTGCGGACATCGCAGTTGAATTGAGCAAAATCACCGAAAAGGTACTGTAGCGAGCGCTCTGTTCGAATCTTTTATGCCAACATTCAGGCCTACTTGTCGACCCGCTCAGGCTCGTGGGTGATGAACAGAGTGTGGGACTGTGGGGAGCCGTCGGACCTGGCGTTTCTCAACAGATTCAGCTATTTCTTCAAGAGTTTCGTGCCTTTTGGCTTCCAGAACTGGTATCTTGGCTGTTGTAGTCTTGCTCTACGATGACGGCGCGTTCAGGGTGCTCGAGAGGAAGTTGAACAGACGCTTCGACCACGGACGCTTCGGTCTGAAACCGAATCATCGGCTGCTCGAAGCGCACGTCACCGTGAACGACGAACTCCCGAATAGGATCATTTCTGGCACCGTTGTGGTAAGAAATAGTGATTTGCAAGCCGAAAACGTGAAAAACGATTTTTTGATTTTGGCGCAAAACAGGTTTGCGTTGGTCTAATCGAAATCTCGAATTCGCGCGTCGCAAACTCAAGGTCTTTCTTTGAACTGGCTAAAACACACGAATTCCTTCCAGATCAAGCCGAACATCGCCAGATTCACCGAAAATGGCGTTGTGTTCGACGACGGAACTGAAGTTGAAAAGGTCGATACCGTAATCTTCGCCACAGGATTCAAATTCGCGTTTCCCGCGCTCGAGGGCGGATCGCTCGTCCAAGTGGTCAACAACAAAGTCGATCTCTATCAGTTGATGTTCCCGCCGTCGCTCTCTCCCAAGGTAGCAGCGCTCTTTCCCTCTATTGGCTACAGTAATCCCGCGTTCTCTCAGAATACACTCGCAATCATCGGTCTCATCCAGCCCACAGGCTCGATCATGCCAATCAGCGAGCTGCAGGCGCGTGTGTTCATGGGGCAACTGAGCGGTAAGACCCGCGCACTGCCTGACAATGAGGAAATGGTGAAAATCATGGAGAAGCGGAACAAACGCAACGAGAAGATGTTCATCGACAGACCGCGGCACACGATTCAAGTCGATTACGTCACGTACATGGACGAACTTGCGAAGCTTATTGGTGCGAAACCGAATGTGGCGAAATGTTCGCTCAAAGACCCTCAACTCGCGAAGAAGCTTCTCTTCCACGGATTGGTTCCCTATCAATATCGACTGAATGTGAGTGTCGTATACTGTGCTGCAGGTTACGGTACAGTTGAATTTAGGGACCACACGCGTGGGGCGGCGCCCGGGAGGCAATCATGGGATTTGAAGAGCGAGTGTTTGAGGCGACGAGGACGAGGAGAACGGAGGCGACGATCAAGTCGAAGCCGATTACCAAATTGTACCAGTTGCGGTACTTCAAGTGAGGACCGAAAATCGATTTTCGTGAATTTGAAAACGCATCGCGACCTCTTTAGAAGCTCGTGGTAATGAAAAGAACAACGATTATTGTATTCCGGCGACCGCCAGCTAACAATCAACTTTGAGAGATCCACCAGCGCTCTTTTTCGTGTGCCGCAAACCTGTTTTCACACAAAAGCACCGTAACTGAGACGTTTACTCTGAAATTACCATCAGTAGAACCAACATTGGCTTGATCGACACTTAATTATCATACACACGGACATAGGGTTACTGTATACAAATCGGGGTTTTTTCTTGACTGAAATGTAATTCTGTAGGGGGAGGGCGGAGGACCTTTATTTACATTCAATTAGTGCATTTTTGTTCATCGGGCTGCGGTGGATAGAGAGGAGGGGATTGTGGATTACACGTGTACATCGAGATCGGCTGCGGCGGGGTGCATGTCGCCAACTGAAACGGAGCGATAGAGGCCGGGATTGGGGCGCTCTACTCACAGTTGGAGATGAGAAGGGACTTCGGAGTGGAGACGTTGTTGTTGAGGACGACGAGATGCTCGTCGGAGGTGGAGATCGCCGAGTCGCTGAAGGTGGAGGAGGAGAGACCCTCGGAGGAGGTGGCCGAGTGGTCCATGATGCAGCAGTTGCCGTTCAGACGGTCGCAGCCGGCGTTCTGAACATCGCGGATGCACGTGGCGCGTCATTCAAGCGGTTTTCGCATAACAAAACTCTCAAAAGATCGATTTCCGTTTTGCTTTCGGTTTTGACCTCAAATGGAAGCTCCTCCGTACCTTTCCGATCGCCGCCGCCAGCGTCTCGGGTACGGTAGACGACCGTACCGGCTCCTTTGTGAACTGCAGCTCTTCGTCGATTCCGGAGAGGCGCGCCTCGCTCTGCTCGACCAGCGGACTCACAAGACTCGTCACTAAAACACAAATATTGCGATTAATAAAGTTCGTACATTCGGTTGCAAAGCTAAAAATCATGCGGGAAGCTCAACTACAAATGAGTATCTCATGCCGGAAGCTCATGGACGACTTAGCGGAGCAACAACTAGGAAACCACGACACGAAAACACGTACTGCGACTTGCGATTAGCGGCTTCAAGTCAAGGAAAGTAGGACGTGCTGAAATTCCGACAGATACGATTAAAAAGAAACGAAAGTCCGCGTTGCGGAGGTTTTCTGTCACTAAAGCGTGTTAGGCGACGCGTTATGCCGTTCCGTGAATGACAGCGCGAGAGAAAAGAAACTGCGACTACCGTAACTGTGAAAGCAATCGCTGCACTTACCCATCGAAGAGACGCCCGAGGAGGAGGTGGACATTTCCATCATCTTCGCGTCCGGCGGATTCAGCGAAAGACGCGCGGAAGTGTTCATCGTGTTGGGGAGGCTGATCGCGCGCTTCATGCGCAGACTCGAGCCGTAGAAGCTGCCGTTCGGTCTGTGGCCGCGTTCGTGCCTGAAAGCGGCGATTCAGAGCGTTCTTCGCACCGGTAGGTCTCACCTGGAAAGCATGCTGAATGTCGCGCTCTCCTGTCGCAGTCGGTCCAACTTCAACATGCACTCGACCGCCTGGATTCCCTTCGTGTAGGCCTCGATGTAGGAGGTGTCGCAGCGCGACTTCGGACTCTCGTTCGCGTCGTCGGTGCTGAGCGCGTGGACGGCGGCCATCATGGCGAGCGTCTCGCGGTCCTCCATGTCGAGCGAAGACTGAAAAGACGTTGAATCGAGTCGGAAACTCGCGCCAACCTTTGGAATGTGCGCCACGATGTTGTAGTGCACTGCAGTCCCGGATACCGTATCCGATCCCACAATCTTCTTGATGAGTCGGCCGGTCAGACTCGGTTTCTTGTAGACGTTCAAGCAGATTCGCTTCCGGATCACGAGGTCCATCGAGATCGGATGCGTCACTCTCACAACGATCTTGATGACCGCGTAGACGCGCCCACCGGAGGGCGTCACCTTGTTGAGATGGAGATTCTCGTGGATCGAACTGTCCCAGGAGCACATTGCGCCGATCTGCAAGAATCGAATTCACTGCGAGCCGCAGCCTGCAAGGCGCTTACGTTGTCGCGCTCCAAGATCGGGAGCTCCAGCATCTGCACGCAGTCTTCGCCGAACAGCGTCGTCATTGTGCCCGCCACGCGGCCCGAACTGATCCCCGTGTCGTCCTCGGCCGCGATGTCCTCCGCGTTGACGTCCAGGAAGATGACCGGCACATGCCGCTCGACTCCGGTCGGCGGCGACCAATCGGAGAGCGAGCCGGGGATGTTGGAGTTGGGCGGAGGGACGGAAACCGCGTTCCGCTCCTCGGTGAGCGCGACCCACTGGTTGATCAGCGCCTTCTCCCGCTCGACCTCCTTCTCCGTCTTCCTGTTACCCTTCGCAGAGAGGCGGTTGATCTGCTTCTCGAGATAATGCTGCCGCGCCTCGAGGATGTCGTTCCACTGCGCGCGAATCCGCTCGAGGTCCTCTTCCTGGTAGCTGTCGAGGCTGATTTCGTCCTCGAACTCGTCGTAGTCCTCTTCGTCGCAGTTAACGTCGATGACGCTCCCCAGGGAGACCGAGTGGATCGAGCCGAAGCTGAGCGGCAGAATGCCGTGGTCATTGAGATCCTGGAGGCGGACGGTGATGCGGCGCTGCTGACCCTGTTTGAGCTGGTAGACGCCTCCGCAGGGCTCGTCGCTCCGACTCGTGACATCGACGGACACGTACTCCCCGAAGTCGTTCATCTCCTTGATGTCCACCCAGAGCTCGACTCGTCGAGTAACCTCCGACCATCGCTCCTGGAATCGACGTCTTGTAAAACTGCGCTCCGAGTACTGTAGCTCACCTGGAGTCCTTTGGTCTTCTGCTGCACATCCAGCGGATCCTTCAACGCATTCGGGATTTCGGTGTCGAAGCCGCTGCTCCTGTGTCCCCACACCTCGATCGACAACGCGTCTTCTTGAACGTATTCGAGGAATTCTTCGGTCACCAACACGTCAAAGTCCTGAAACTACCGTAATAGGCGCGGCAAATGGGAAATCCGACCTTTTCGTAATCAAACTGGAAGATCGAAGAGTGCGGCTGGTGGATTTTGTTGGAAGGAAGCGCGTTCGGGTCGAAGTTGGGAGCGACGACGTCTCCGGTGAGGCCGAAGAAGGAATACTGACAGAAGACGAAGTGCGACAGCGATGACGGCAGCGAAGTCGCGCGTTTAATGCGGATTCTGCAGCGAATCGTCTTCCCGAGGAACGCGGAGGCGATGTCGCCCCGCGAAGAGACGCTCTCGATCGAATCGGTGCTGTCGGACATGACGTCATAGGGGCCTGTGGGCACGCGGTAGACCTGAATTTGAGGCGAATTGAGTCAGATTGCAGCAAGCGCACTCTCACCTCAATATGAAGTTTCCCGGAGACTTCGCCCTGTTGGCTGATGATCGGCACGTGGTAGTCGAGTTTCACGTCGTGGAAAAGCACCTCGAGGAAGACGTTGGCGACGCCGATCAAACTGTGATTCTCCTGACTCTCGAGCACCAATTCGCCCATCGGGAAGTCTTCCTCGCTGCCGAAGTCATCGTCGTCCTCGTCCTCGGAGCTCTGCTCCATCTTCCCGCACTCGTTGTACATCTCCCGCATGTCCACGAGGCTGTTCTCGAGTTGGTCGATCGACATGAACTGACATCCGGCCATTCCGGTTCTCTTCACCACGATCACCGGCTCGCAAACGAGGTTTCCCGCCTACAAGTCACGAACTACCGTAATCTACTCTCCACAGACTCACTTTGATCTTAGAAGGTCGCAAGTTGCACGCGGGAATCTGCAGAGTGACGTCGTAGTAGACTTGGCCCCTCTTCCGGCCCTTCAACTCCGCCGCCATCATGTTCGCCTCTCTGACCAGAGCCTGCGCTCGCACGATCTCCGTCTTCAGCTTCCCGAGACCCTCCTTGAATTGATCGTCTCTCCTCTGCGCCCAGGTCAGGAACTTCATCCGCTCGCTCGATTTGGGCGCCGATGGGAACGCGATCGGAGGAAGATGACATCCGGGCGTGGAGGCGATGTTCCAGTTTCCCGGAGTCACCGGAGTCGACGGCGTCATGCTAGAATCGACACTTGGATTACGGTACTTCAGCAGAGCAGCTGTGCCTACCATTGAGCGAGGCTGTGGATGTAGCGACTGAACTCCTCGTACTGCTTCTCCAGCGCGGTCTGCTTGTCCTCCTTGTGTTTGATCTCGATCTGCTCGATGTACTGCTCCACCGCGTTGCCGATCGGATTCGCATTCGCGTCGGAATTCGCCTCGAGCCACGCGTCGTCGTAGTCGAAGAGATTCGTCGTGGACTCGTCCATCGGCGAGATCTTCGGGCAATTGACGCGGAAGAAGTGGTTGTGACCGATCAGCAGCCGATTTCCGTTCCGCAACGGCGTCTTCGTCGCGATCGGCCTTCCGTTCACGCAGATCCGCGCGCCCTCCTTCAACGGCTCGATGAAAAGCGTCTTCGCGTCATCATCCGAGATCTTCAGAAGCGCGTGCAGCGGCTGCACTCCGAGGCCCTGGAGCAGAAAGTCCACTTTCGCCTCCTCGCAGTGCTCCGCGGCGCCAATCACGGCCTCTTTCTGAAAGTCGTCCGTTTTACTTTACGACCTCCAATAACCACTTGAAGACCCCATCAAAGGCTCAAATGTTCTTCCAAAAAGCCTCTAATCGCCTCGTTTAGCACACCGTTGAGCAACAAAGTGTGTCATTCAGGGATGATTTGATCGTTTTAGCTCGTGCTGATTGTCTTTCTGGGTTCATTTAGGCTTACATTGATGTAGTAGACGAGCAACTCGTTGAGACTCGGATCGGCGTTCAGATTGACGAGATAGTAGCGGTCCTTCTCGACCTTGATTCCGTGGCCGGCGACCGAGATGCCGATCTCCTTCAGATCCTTCTGTCGCTCCTTGTAGATCGTGTCGGTCTCCTTCAAGCGGTCCTCCCACGATTTGTTCATCATCTCCACGAGGCGCTCCGACTCCGCCAGACGCTCGCGGAGCTCCTCGGTCTCGTTCTCCTTCTCCTTGGTGTGCGTTATCTGCGACCTGAGATGCTCGACTTCCTCGCGCAGCTCGCGGATGATCTTCGCGTTCGGATCCTCGTTCACCACCGCGTGATTTACGATTTTCTTCGCGCGATCGGCGTAGCGCAGCGTCGAGAGCGTCTCCTCGTAGTTGTCCATGGCCGGCGAGATCGTCGCGATCATCACCGTCTTGCTGTTGCCGCCCAAACTGTCTTTCAGCAACCTAAACTACCGTAATCCTATGCCGCTCTGCGAAGCCACGCCTACCAAGTGAGGACGGAGTCGCGGTAAGGAACAAACTTCTCCTTCTTCGGATTCGCGCGCTCTGCCAGCGCCGAGATCACCATTCCGAGAGTCGTGAGCGATTTGTTGATGTTGCTGCCCTCTTCTAGCCGCTTCCCCATCGCACCGGTCTTCTGCGCGCGCTCGCTTCCCGCCAAGTCCACCAAACTGATTTTGCTGACTTTCTCGCCGGTAAACTGAAAGAGGATTACGGTAAGGCGTGTGTTGAATCATCCCTGCTTACCTCGTTCGACTCGTCGGAGAGGATCTGCGTCATGCGGATGTTGAAGACCGCGTGACTGCGGCTGCTCTCCGCGTTCATGTTCGTCGCCGCGACCGTGCGACTCTTGTTGCCCTCTTCGATGAGTTTCTCGATTTGGTTGAAGGAGGAAACAGCCAACACGGAGAGCCCGTCGACCATGGGGCCCATGATCTTGTGCTCTCTCACTTTCAGAGGCCTCTTGGATGAACTGAAGACATTTCCCATTAGACAAACGCTGACCCAACTGTGATCTCACTTCTTGGGATCAAGTAAATCGCGGACTTTCTCGTTGTAAATCTCCATGAAGGAGACTTCGACCTTGAACGAGAGCGTCTCGTTGGTGGATTCCTCGATGCGGTTGAACATCGCGTTGCAGAGACGCGGGATGATGCCGGGTTGGTCCGGGGTGCCCATCATACTGTAGCTCTTGCCGGAACCGGTTTGGCCGTAGGCGAAGATGCACGCGTTGTAGCCGGAGAACGCGTTGTTGAGGACGCCGGAGCCGACATTGTTGAAAACTTCTTCTTGGTCTGAAACGGCGAGTTTTAGAGAATGACCGGTGGACGATGACCTTCAAGAACCGGTTTTCACTTTAATTCAGGTCGAAAGATGACCGGCGGTCTGAATTTATGCTTGAAAGATCGTCAGAGTCGCTGATTTCTGCCTATTAGCAATGAATTCTCCGAAACGAACCTGCGTAGGACGACTCGTTCCTGTCGACCGAGTAGAAGCAATGGTCGAATCCGAACGTCTTCGTCTGTTTCCTGCAACATTCCTCTCTCATCACCACCAATCGCTGACCCTCGAGGCTTACTCTGTGTGACTGAGGATCGTCTGCTCGCTGTTCATCGAAACGACGCATTTTGTCTTCAATTCGATCTCTGAAAATGCAACTCTCAGCACGCGAAGAACAGGCGTCTCTCGCGCGTCCATTCTCCCCTTCCGCCATTTATAATCGAATCCGCCCAGGCTTTAATTAAGTTCGCCTCGGCGTCCTAACGCAATTTTCCCGCCAGCGCCGTATACTCGCCTGCATGCAGCCTGGTCTCGGACGGAAAGTGCCAAACTAACCTCGCTTGTTGAACGGACGAACTCTCACGGCGACTTTGACCTTTTCGAGGAGGTCGGGAGAATCCTCCCCTCCCAACACGACCATATTTGCCAGTTTGATCGATGGATTCCTATTCGGTGGAGGTCATATCAGGACGAAAGGTTCATTAACTGAAATATGAAAGCACTCGAGTAGAATTGGATCCGGAGAACGCGCGCGCGCGGGACGAACGCCGCGCGTCGGGAGATAAATCATTAAATTGTGACAAATATGCCCCGAAGAGGGGAGGGATCGCTCGAGGCGATTGAGACGCGCGAAAACAAAACATCCGAGGGAATTCGTCGTCGCGAGACGCGGCGACCGAATGAGAATAATTCAATTTGCGCGCGAGTAGTTGGTGCCGTAAAAGTAGTACGTTCGAGCAAATGTGTACTCTTCGCGTCGAAAACAACGGCGATCTTCACACGCCGCATCGCTGGAGAAGCGCGAAATCCGCTGAAATCGACCGATTTCAATGAGGAAAGCGATGCGGACAGATGATTCGCGTTCGAAAGTGAGAATTGCCGCGTTCACCTCAGAGTTTTGTCGAAAGGACGCAGACGATCGGAGAATCCGATACTTTCTGACTTTTGTCGAGTTCAAAAGTTGAATTTGACACTTGGGAGCTGAAAGTGACCTCTGCACGTCATCTGTTCGCACCACAACGATGATCGGGTGATGTCAACTCGCACGCACTTATTCACCTTGCATCACAGCAGCGCAGAATCACAATTTTAATCCGATTTGCTGATAAAACCAAACAGCGACTCTGTTTTGAATTGCGTGTTTACCACGCTGGCTTCTCTGGAAGCACTGCCACTCGAAAACAAAGTCCTCAAAACTTGAAATTGAAACCGTTGAACTGTAAGTCACAAAGCATTCCACAAAAATCGGATACTTTTGACCTAAGACTGGAGACGTCTGCTTCTCGGATTTCCCAAAACGTCGCACATACAAACTGCCCAACTCGTTCTCTCGTTGCACTCGCAAATCAGGAAATCAACGCGGCAATCAGATGCACTTGTGAAAGTCCATCTCCCAACAACATTGTTTTTCCAATTCGCCGTCGTTTTTCAGTCAAACAATGATGGATTCATTGCTTTTGCAAAGCACTCATTGAGCACAGTACTGTAGCGTTGCAAACAGCTACACGCCTGAAATATTCCAAAGACGACCTCGCGAATCGCGCGCATTAATTCACCAAAGGACGTCGCGGGTTCTTTCATCGCCGCTTCGTCGGCTTCCCGTGGGTGTGGGAAACAACACATCGCAACTCACAGTCATCCCTAATACCGACCGACCGGCCTACCTACCAACCGACAAACGTCTGCAGAGACGGACGAACAAACGCTCCCTCGCTCCGCTATCGATTGATTATAATCGCGGCTCGCAGTCAGTTTCGCTGCTTCTTCATGTTGCGTCTTAGCGCGCGTATCTTCTGCTTCTCGGACAACACTCAGCGACGCGATAAGGAGCGGCCAACTGAGACAACAACAGGTCAGCGGCGCTCATCTGGCGGTCAGCGGGGAGAAGAAACAAAGCAGATGATGACTGAGAAGCCGCTAAGAGGATCGCGGAGCGAAAGTGAAGGGAGCGATGAGAGCTGTCGATATGACGTCGTCGGCCCGGGCGGACCATAAAACGAAGAACGTTTTTTGTTTTCCCCGTCGCAGATGCCGTGAGATGAGCGGCGGTGGTAATGAACACATCTCCTGACGGCTTCTGGGAACGCCGAGTCGGTTTTCGGTTGCGCTTAGGTAAGCAAACAAGCCACAGAGCCAACAAGTCTTATCGTTTTTTGTGATCTGATCTCAAGCGCGACCAATCGATCAAGCACAGGAAAACAGCTGGCAACTGGAGGGCGAAGGTGTGGAAGGCGGCGATTCTCGAACAGACTAAAAACAGCGGCGCTGTTGCAGGTGCGAACAGGCGAGGAAGCAACTATAGTCTTTGTTTTTCGCTCACCGACGCGCCAAAACACGAAAGTGCGCCAGAAATTCACTGAAGTCGCGGTGAGAACCGACTCCCTCGCATGGGAAAACACAAACGCGAGGGAACGCGGCCGGAGTGGAGCCTTCGGTGGACTAATTAAAAGGCGAAACGTTCCCGAATCCCGGAGCTCCTCCCCTCCTCTGGGTGGACCGACGACGTCCCGGGAATCGCGGACAAACAAACAGTTTGTGGCCGTCGGTGCGTTTGACCGAAGAAACGAGGAAGTGAGATGCGCAGGAGTGTTTTCGTCAATTTGGGCGGCGAAAGACAACCGGAATGAAGCGCCTCTAGCCTCATTTTAGATCTGAACAGAGTGGTTAATGAAGATTCACAAAAAACCGCAATGATTTCGGAGAACGAAGCATACAAATGTCACATCCTAATTGCCTTCCCTTCGCGTCTGGAATCCCAAATTGGATGACCTTTGGGCCAAGTGACATCGCGGATCTCTCGGCAAATGAATTACAAGGACATGTCTGTCCGCAGAGCCCGAAGCTTCTCGTGATCCACTGAACACCACAAATGCTCTCACAAGCGACCAGAGCGTATAGGAGCTCCACTGCGTTCTCCTTATGCAAATTCCTCAGCGCCGCACGCGCGATTTTTCACCGCGCGGTTTCACTTTCGATCACAAAAATTCTCTGACGGCGCGCCGCGTTAATGAACGTGGCCAGAAGCGAAATGAGCTTCAAGACACGTGCCGTTGGGACGTTTGGTTCCTCGGTGACGCATTCCCTCCGAACGCAACCCACACACAATATCCGAAAGAGGGCGCGTCGGAAGAGAGAAGGGAGCGGAAATTAAAAACAGCCAAAAAGAGAGAAGACGCGCAGCATATTAGGCCTTGACGCCCGCTACGGTAGCCGCAAGTGCAACAGAGATGAAAGGGTGAGCGCGAAAACAGAGTTTTAGCAAATTGTCTCTCCAAAGGCCGCAACGGCATGCGGTGAACGGAAAAAGCACAGAAAACGCGTTTTCCAAAGCCGGAAATTTGATTTATTAGTCATTTGCATAAAAAGTGCCACTGAGAAGCGAAAAAGACTCAAAAATTGTGCGAAAAGCAGAGCAAACACCCTCCGGATTGGCCTAATCAAATTCCGCAATGGTTTTGCACTTATCTGCGAAGAGGAAGCGAGAGGAACGCGTTGGATTTGGCAAAGACAGATGGTTCGTCGCTCTGATTGTGTCGCGTGTGGGAGGAGTGAATGCGCTGGAGACTAAATGGATTAATCAACCGGCAGAAGGACTCTTTGTGGCTTCGCGGAGCTCCATTTCAGCCCAACTTTGCACCTACCGACTCATCGCGCCGCCGTCAATATTTGCGTTCTCAGCGCCGCGAACCTAAGTCGTCGTTATCGCAGAGTCTGAAGACCGTTTTTTGTTTGATTCAGACGTCAAAACGATTTATCGTTAAAGAGAGGCAAAAATCGCTGCGAGACGAAACTTGAGATGGCGAGAGCGAGCGAGGTGTTCGCAGAGCGGCAGCGGGAGCTCGGAGCTGATGAAAAGTTACGACTCAGATGCACAAAACGCATAAAAAGAGGCTTTACGATATGCGAAGGTCGAGAGCGGCAGATGAGTTGTCGAGTCATCTGGAGGATTCGCGGGAACCACCGAGCGAGTTGGAGGATCAAGCGCAAAAAGGTGGTTTATAGACATTTCCGGCTGTCAGACCAATCGAGAAACGCTAATCGGCGATGCCAAAGAGCTCGCGACCGCTGTAAAGCAAACAGTTGATTAACGATCGGAAAGGCGCGCCGCCGCAAGGATCACTCCACGGGAGCGGAAGAAACGCGGCGCCGTTGACGTCTCTGCAAGCGAGGAGAAAGATGATCTCGCGAAAACATGCCGCGCGTTTATAAGTCGTGAAGGAGGTGATTCACGCAGGCAGAACGCCTACGAGTGAGCCGTTATCAGCTATTTTCGGCTGCTTTGAGGCCGAAATCGATTACAGAGCGGTTCCGTGACCGGCAGCGGGGGTTCGACCGTCTGATCCGCCAGTCAGAGTCGCGTCAACTGACGGCGACTTCGGTCATTCGCGCGAAATTCATTCCCAACTCCCCGGAGAGCGCTTCACGCGAATGGACAGCGCTCGTCAGTTAACTTGTTGACATGTTCGCTCAGAAATTGGCAGAAATGTCACGGAGAACCACGAAGAGGAGTGACATGATAAGAGAAGTTCTTTTGAAGAGGACAAACAGTGAAACTTCTCTCTTCCGCTCTCTGGCGACCCCCGCGGTGGTGACCAGTGCGACAGCGCGCTTGTCATGTTTGCTCAGGCAATAAACGGGTGCCTTATGGGTTTTGGTGCAAAAAGAAGCGTTTATGAGGCGGCGATTCCCTTCCGGGAGAACTTTTCTCGTGGTTGCACATGAATGCGAAATGGTTGGAGGAGAACGAGGAGGAGGAAACGCTGACACGGAGAACGGGAATGCGATACAGCGATCTGATGACCGGTTGGAGCAGATCTGATGCCGTCTTCCATCACACTATATATCAAAATGGTTGCCAGTAGGCAGGTTTCAGACAGCCTGATCGCTTCCAGAATGGACGATTTGGTCAATCAGCTTTCAGTTTCCGCTCACATCAGATTTCAACAATTCGAATTTTGTAAATCCCCCGATTTCTTCCGAAACGTTCCAAAATAACGCGCAAATCCCAGGATCGAACACTCGCACGCGAACAAAGAGTCAAAACGAGCGGTCGAAGTGAATTAGTCCAATTTCAGGCGAGTGTGTGATTTGGGCAATTGCCGCAGAGATGAATTAGGCCATTTAGATGATGTTTGCTGCCGCGGCCGGGCCACAAGATGGCCCTCCGCCGAGATTGCAGCGGTCAAAGTGCAATGGAGTGTGAGCTGCGGGAGGCGGCGGCTGAGATGATGATTCCAGGGGCGATTGCTGTCCGTTCTGATTAATTATCGAGCGATCTGACAGCTGCCGCCGCCACTGTGCGCCTCATTACGCGCGGGCCTTCGCATTGTACGTGAAATCGATGGATTAGGGATGCTCCCGCTCGCAGATTTGGGCGATTTATCACCGGAAAAGTGGGTCTTTCGGACTTGCGGCCCTGTAGACTCCGCTTCTTGCCACAATGCTCGCTGAAGCGCAGAAATCACTTCTTGCAGATTGTTTATTTGAGGATCTAAATCACTTTTTGTAAACAAGAAACTCTGCTCTTCCTGGAAATGTCAGCTGTTCGTCCTCCTGAAGTTGGCCGACTAGGGCACGAAACGCGCAAAAAGTGCAATTTGAGAGATTGGCGGCCTCTGCATGACCATAAATCTGCACCAAATGGCTTTGCGGTTTAATTCAATCGGCAGCATAAACGATTGACTCTCGACGTGGGTGGTATTTTCAAAGATTTCATTTTTGCGGAATCTCTGCAGAGATTCGGTTGCAAAGTCGCACGCGCGCCTCGGATTGCGTCTGATGTTATTAGATAAGGACTTATGTGCGAATTTTTGGATAAAAAACCGAAATTTGAGGACGACCGGTGCTTGTGACAAGCGGATTCCCTCAGGAAATGGAACCCAGACGCATTAAACACATTTAATGAGTTGGGTGTGTTTTTTGGTGAACGAAGCGCGAGCGAGCACGCTAATGTCAATTAACTGGCGGTGAACGGAGATGGACAGAGGCGATAGACCAAGAAGGAGGAGAGGAGCGGGTGGAATCAGCTGACCGACCAGAAATTAGGCCAGCAGGATTACCGAGCGAATTGCCGTTCGCTAGAGGAGGCAGATCTGCTCAGGCGAGAGTTTGCTGCGTGCGGGTTACTTATGAAAGGAGCCACGGGGAAACTGCAGTCCACAGGCATGTCGGGTCGTTTGCTTCTACGAAATTGTGATTTTGCCATTGTTTCACGGGGAATTTACGTTTGATCGGTGCTGGAACGAGGCTCAATTCGTCAATCGTTTTATCGTACGCGCCAAACCAACTGCTTTGCACGCATTATTTCAAATTTGATCGAAAATTCAACCTGAAAGAAATTATTGGAGATTCGCACAAGGATTGCGGCTTTCTAGGTTAGAGGCGCAGCATCTCGGTGGATGATAAAGTGGTTAAATCCATAACTTTGAGTCCGACAATACACCAACTTCTGCAAGCAGCCACCTTCGCTTCCGGATCGAACGCCGCTCGCTCTCTGGCCGTAATTAAGAATTCCCAGTCCACCCCCAACTGTCCCTAAAAAGTGCGCCACTCGTCCAATATTACCCAATTGCGCGTGCAACGCACAAACGTCATCGGAACGGATGAGAGAAGAGACAAAAAGCGACGGCGACAATTATTTGGCCCCAGATATATGGCCAGCTGCCGGAGCAGCGCAGAGCCAGAAGGGCTTTAGGGTTTAAGGCGAGGCCAAAGCATCGGAAGGGAGGACGCGGGGCCACGCAGGGAAGGGCGGACCGAATATATCGCATTTCACGCCACCAGCGCCCGCCGCCGCGCGATGCCATCTTCGTTTAGGCTCCATCCGTCCGTCCGCCCTCCCGGAGACGCTGACTTTGAAAGAGACGTCTCGGAATCTGAATGGACGGGCGATAACTGCGACATCGGCGTCGAAGGGACGCGGCGGCGAAGCGGACACGGCGGTTTATCTTCATTTGTATTAATGATCGCATTGGAAGCGCCCCGCGCGGAATCCATTATTCATGAGCGCTCCGTTGGAACTTTGAACGTCGAGTTGTTGTTTTTTGGGGCAAACGGAGGAGAATGTAGCCGTGGAACAACAGACGACAGACTCGGCCGCCTAATTGCAGTCGTTTCTGCGAGTCAAGAATGACTTTGAGCGCCTTCCAAGCTGGGTGGTGAGCGAGCGAGGGCGGAAGGCTTTTGTGAAAGGACAGACGAGCGGCGGAACGGCGGCGGTTTGTTTGAAAATGCAAGAAGAAGAAGAAGCACACGCGCACAAACCCGAGAAATCGGGAGAGGCGGAATTGTGTCTCACGGTTCAGTGGACGCGAGGCGGAGACGACAAGGGAGAACATGGTTTTTGGAGGAAATTGCGTCACTGCTTGACTGAAAAAGAAGCGTCGCTTTGGTTTAATGATTGCCGAGGATAATAAAACAAAGAGTTCCGGAAGCTTCTGAGTGGCAACGAACAGTCTGGCTGCGGTCTGAGGAGCAATTTCGAGTTGATATATGGCGGTTTGGTTCGCTGTCCGTGCCCGATGCAACCGGTTCAAAACGATACCTGGATCCGTTTTTACGCCAGTTGGATGAAAAAAACAGTTGGATATTGACTGCGCAGCTACAAAACCGCCAAATGTTGTCTTCTTGTGTCCGCAAACCCTATAATTCCAAAAAGCGCCTACTTTCCCGGCGTCATAAACGCACAAAACGCGCTTTTTACGCGAAAGACATTCCACGCGGTTTATCAATCATCCCTTTTCCCACGCGCAAAGTGCGCGCGTCCTCCGATGAATAATTTACTCGGCATTAAGCGGAACCCAGAATCGCTCGCTGGAGGCCGAAGATTGCCGCGGCACTCAAAAACAAGCGGATTTCGGTCAGGAATTATGCAAACAGGGCAAAGTGAATTTTGCGGTTTTTGGTGGTCGAATCCACGGGAAAAGACTGAGAAGCACGTGCTTCTCACAGACCGGAACTACGGTAAGTGACAGAAGGACTAAAAGCAACTTCTCAGCGAGTCGTTTCGTCACCCGCGCGCGAGAGGTACACTTCAAGTTCGACTAAGTCGCTCCTTTCCGTCAGCGACTTAGGCGTCCTCCTCCCTCCTCCTTCAGGCGCATGAGAAAAGATAATTTAATTTTGCCTGCGTTGTCGCTGAGCGCGCGGGAGGCGCTTCTGCAAATGACGCAAAATTGAACATCGCGACGACGAGTGGACCAACCCGCAGACCGACGCCGCGAGTACTGACATGAGACCAAAAGTGGCGATGAGTTGGGGGATTTTCCTGTTCCACAACCGAAAACAACACGAAACAGCGAACGAATTCGCGTTCTTCCCTCCGTTTCCCGCACGGCCGCCGGCCGCCGACTGTACATGGATGGACTGGCGGATTGGAGGGTCACGCACACGCGGCGCAGCTCAGCCGGACAAACAAAGCGGCTGTTTGTAAACTGTCCGCTAAATCGTTTGTTGTCGTTGGAGGAGAAGCGTCGAAAGGAGTGAAAGCGACACGCGGGAGGTACGGTGAGATTACTTTGGCGAACTGGCGTCTGTGGACGCTCGCCTCGTTCCGTCGTTGACACGAGAAGCAGCGCTTCAACGCGCGAATCTCTACGGCACCTCTACGAGTCAATTCGCACGCAATCGTCGAAGGACCAGGGGGTCCTATTCTGGAATGGAGCCGAAAAGGCGCGTTCCCTTAAACAGCGTGTTGTTGTTTTCGTTTTTAGGGTAATTTGCTTTCTGCGCTGAAAACAAAATGCGTTTGAAGGTTTTCTCAATGAACAAAGAAATTTTGGTGCCTGAGAGAAGCTTAGAGCGGAAAAATTCGGTCGAAAATCACCGTTTTTGTCGTTGTTTTCCTCCGAGAACAAGATTCCCGCGCGTCCTCACATTTAATCCGTTCGGGAGCCACATTACGGTGACATGTCACTTCCTCCCGATCCGCATTAAGCTCCGATACTCACTTGAGAAGCACGCGATTAATCGAAAGTGATGTTTTGCGCGTGCGTGGCGCGCATCTCCGGAAAGTGGCGCTCTTCAGGCGTCGGACAAACATGAAGATGAACACGGAGATGAGTGACATTTATGCCGTGGCCGGCCTGGCCCCGTGTCGTCCTAACACGAGCCAAATGACACGTTTATGGACATTTGATAGGATGTCGCTTCCGAGAGATCGACAGCGCAGATAGCGAGTTGCGTCCTTTGGGGATCGCGAATGATCCACAGGACGTTTGGGGTTGAGTATTGAAAACGCATCAATTACACTCGAATCTGTTTTCGCGGAGGAGCTCTGCGCTCCCTGAAGACGGTAGGAAGGTGGTCTTGTGGGTGTTCGCCTGAATTTCCACTGAAATCACGTGCATCGATCTCTGAACGTGTGAAATCCTCAATTGTGATGCTGGGCGTTGATCCTTCCTTCCACTTCTCCGCTCAGAATTGGTTTCGACGACGATGGACGCTCTTCCATTCGCGTTTTGCGACGCGGTCGGCGGGCATCTGTATTGGCGATGCCTCACATTCCTCGCCGATCTGTCCAAGTGCTGCTGGAGCTACGTGGGCGCAATCAACGGATATAGCCTCTACCTTAACTGGAAGGCGCGAAACGGCAACATCGAATGGAATTACCTGTTTTACAACTCATCGTCACCCGGATTTCAATCCGTCGAAGACCTCCAGCGTGCCAATCGCGCTCTCATCCGCGTCTACGAAATCTTCGTGTTTGATCATCATACTACGCAGGTTCACTTCGGAGAGACGCCGACGTGGCGGCGAGTGAGCGAGGACGAAATCATCCAGAATCTCCTGAAATTCGTGCTTTCGCTCAGCGATCATCAATCCCGAAGGCTTTCGCTTTCGTTCCGCAGTAATCTGGCAAACAATTTTGTCTCTCGCTGCATGGAGCAATACCACGGCAGAAACCTCCATTTCGAGGAACTCGTTCTGCGGCACTACGGGGCGAGAAGTGAAGAATTCCTGGTCGAACAGCTGGAAAAAGGCCTCGTCGAGAGCGTTCAGGTGACAGGCGATGAATGGCCGCCAGAGATCATCCGAAGAGTCACCTCGCACAACATGAGTCGACACCACAAGAAGAAGAGCTGAGCATTCGATGCAAACGACGTGTGTGTTCGTGCGAAATAAACGTTGATAACTTGAAAATTGTCATCGCTGAGAATCTCGGCGCAGACAAAGACAATTCCGTGGACCAGATGGACTAAACACAATGCAAAAGCTCCCACATGGCAGAAGATTCAGCGATCTAAAAAGTTCACTTTCCTGAGAATCACCACAACACAGTTTCTCTCCTCTCTTGGCCGATGACAAGACAGTTGAGACGTCTGTATGAACGCTCAAAGACCAATCCGTGGTTTCCTTTGATTTGTGGATCCGTGTTTTCTCTCTTTTCGCTCTGCGCGCACAAAGTTCCCTTGCTTCCGGTGCAAACATGCGCATCGCAAACAGTCAGTCCGTAGGGTCTGTAGTCTTCCATAGATCAACGCGAGGCGTGTGAGTTTAAGCGTCTTATCTCGCTTAAAATTCTATTTTAGGCGTCCATGATGGAACTGTGCAAATAGGTCTTTGCGTGCGAGCGCGCTCACCAAAGTTCACAAAGTGCGCCTCTGTCGAAATTATCGGCGTTCCTTGCAAAACAAACGTGTCAGAAGGCAGATTTTGTTGCACTTCGCAGCACTGCAGTACCGTAACCCGAGAAACTCTTACAGCTCCAAAAACGACATTTCAGCAAAACGTTCTAATTAAAGATACAGTAATCTCGCGTCTTCCAGGCCATTTCTCGGCCAACTTGATCACAGTTTGCCTGTAGCCAAAAAACGCAATGGAACGCATCAATTCCGCGCTGAACGCCACAAATCGCTCGCCCACCACCGCTTCCTTCAGCGCATATCGCGAGCTCTTCGCCCATGATTTATGAGCGCTAATCGATGAACTGTCGCTGTTTATCGCTCTAATTTTGACCGGGACTTCTACTCCTTATCGCCTCTCCCCTCTAGCGACGGCCCACTCCTCGCTGTCGCCATCTACACGTCGGCCGCTTACTTGAATGACTGAGTCGCACGTGCCATACCGGGTCGAACGATCTGCCTACACACAGGTAGCTCCATCCACTCCGTCTTTGCGCCAAGTGCACCGTCTTTTAGGCCGAATTCGACGACGCTTTCCAGAATGACAGACCGGGCAGTGGATTCCGCAACATCCTGCGGAAGCTGCGGCCCTCGTGCAACCGCCGCCAGCTCCTGAACATCGTATTCGAGTTCCTGCCGGTCATCAAATGGGCGAAGGAGTACAAGACGGCCTTCGTCATCACCGACATCATCGCCGGCCTCACGGTCGCCATCCTCAACGTTCCCCAGGCGATGGCGTACGCGAGTTTGGCCGACATCCCTCCCGTCATCGGTCTCTACACTTCGTTCTTCCCTCCGCTGATCTACATGCTGCTCGGCACCTCGAAACACGTTTCGCTCGGCATGTTCGCTGTTGTGGCACTTATGGTTGGATCAGTCGAGCAAAATCATCTAGGCAAACATCTGCTGAACGCCACGGCAGAAGTGGACAACGGACACCTCGACGACCTGGAGTCCGTGCAGATCGCCACGACGCTCACCTTCTGCGTTGGACTCGTTCTGGTTGGTTTGCTGCCGTCCTTTTCTGGTGCAATCGGTGTTTGTAGGCGGCGATGGCGCTCCTTCAAGTGCAATTCATCACCGCGTATCTCAGCGACCAGCTGGTCGGCGGATTCACCACCGGAGCCGCCTGTCACGTCTTCGCTTCGCAGCTGCCGAAGCTCTTCGCCGTCAAGATTCCGACTCATTCCGGGTTGTTCAAGCTCTTCAAGGTGAGTTCTTTCGTCTTTCCGCTCTAATTCTGAAGAGATCTTTGCAGATTCTCCGGGATTTCTTCCTGCAAATCCACGCGACGAACATTCCGGACCTCGTCACCTCCGCCATTTGCATCATTTTCCTCTTTGTCGGCAAACTTTGGATCAATCCGCTGATTACCAAGCGAATTCCGGTCCCAGTGCCGTTCGAGTTGATCGCGGTTGTCGTGGCGACGCTCCTCTCCTACTTCCTCCACTTTGAAACGAAGTTGCACATGCGAGTGGTCAACGAAATCCCCACCGGGTGCGTTTCGCTCGCTTTTCTCGCCAAAATTCACCGATTTGCAGATTTCCGGCGCCGCATCCTCCCAGATTCGATCTCATTCCGCACGTCTTCGTCGAGGCGATCGTGATCGCGATCGTCGTCTATGTGGTCACCTTCTCCGTGGGCAAACTCTTCGCGAAGAAGCACGGCTACCGGGTCAGCGGCAGTCAGGAGCTCCGCGCGCTCTCCATCGCCCAGATCTTCTGCTGCTTCTTCCATTGCCACCCCGCCAGCGGAAGTCTCACTCGCTCGACCATCAACTCGCAAATAGGAGCGCGATCGCAGGTGACGAGCATCGTCTCCGCCGGCCTCATGCTCTTCGTCATCCTGTGGCTCGGTCCGACCCTGGAAGCGCTTCCCATGGTGAGATCCGCTTGTAGAACGCCGCCTCATTTCAGTTCAATTCAGTGCATTCTCTCCGCGATCATCGTGGTCGCTCTGCAAGGAATGTTCATGCAGTTCAAGGACATCGGACTTTTGTGGAAAACTTCGAAAATCGATTTGGTTCGTGATCACGGACTACCGTCAACTCTCAAGCGTTTTTCAGGCAATTTGGCTCGTGAGTTTCACCGCTACCGTAGTCTGGGACGTCAGCGAAGGTCTCGGCATTGCGATTGGCTTCGCTCTTATTACCGTAATCTTCCGCTCGCAGTGGCCGAAGACGGTGAAACTCGCGCGTGTTGGCGACACGAATCTCTACAGAGACCTGAAGCGATATGGGTGCGTTACCGTAGTGGTATAGTCGATTACCGAACTTTTCAGGGTGCTGAACGCACATCCGCACATCATCGTATTCCGCTTCGACGCGCCGCTTCTCTTCCTCAACGCGGAGCACTTCAAGGAGAGCGGAGTGAAGATGGTTGACGACACGAACGCGCAGCTCGCGCTGAATCAGAGTGACCTCCGCGTGAAGTGCCTCATCGTGGACGCCTCCGGGTTCACGCACATCGACCAGATGGGAGTGAACGGAATCAAGGAGTTGACTGACGAGTTGAAGAAGGACGGAGTCGACGTCTACATCGCCTGCTGCAAAGGTGAATCGCGGTTCTGTGAGTCGATTCTGACCGCAATTCGTTTCAGCGCAAGTCAGAGAACTCTGCCACACGTGCGGCTTGTACTCGAGCATCCCGAAGAGTTCCTTCTTCCCTGACATTCACGACGCGGTGCTTCACGCGCTCGAAGAGGACGAGAACAGAAGTGCGTTCGAGAACGACGCGTATTCCCCGATATAGTGTGCTTCCCTTGTGTACATAATCCGAGTTTTCCTAGTTGAAGACAAAGCTCACATGCTTATTTACCGTCGTTCTCGCTCTTGTCAGTCGCTCTCACGCTCGGCGATTGCGAAATCTCTCTTGGCAAGCTGCAGGCTGATCAAGGCTGTTGATACTTTAATTCCGTTGATCACGAAACTCTCCGTGCGAATTCTTTTAATTTCTTTTTTTCAATTTCAATTTGCTAGCTGACATCTGAGTACAAGAGGCACTTATGGTCATTAACATCACTTCCGCAGTCAGTCACCCAGAGAGTCATCGTCCTGGTGCATGTTCTTGCCGTTCATCAAGTAATACTCCCGGGTGATCTTCTTCCAGTCGATCACCGACTCGAGGCTCCAGTTCTTGCTCTGTCCGAGTTCTTCGCTGTCGCCGAGCTCTAGAAGGAGAGATGCCCACAATTCTCACACAGTCCTTACCGTTCTCGTCGGTGTTCATGCGCAGGGCGGGGCTGTTCCGTCCTTGCTGGCCGTTCATCGAGAACGCGTCGATGTTCTCCTCGTAGCGGAGGTCCTGCTGCGCTTTCTGGGTGCAAACGCGCACTGAATTCAGAAATCAGAATGGATTGGAAGAAGGGCAACTGACGCTTGTTCTTGTAGGCCACTTTGAGGACGATGATGAATTTGGTGAGCATGTTGATGGGCGACGGCGTGGCGGAGCGTTTGTTCATCTGGCGGATGAGAATCGCGCGCCCGAACTTCCACTCCTTGTCCGACTGCGCCTGGATCCGCTGGTACGTGTCGGACATCATAGCAATCAGCAGGTTGATCAGCACGATCAACGTCACCATCATGTAGATGCCGAACAGCAGCTTCAGAATGATTTTCGCGAAGTCGGGCACCAAGTGGAGCGGCGGCATGTTGTCGGGCTCTACGAGACCGAAAAGAGAGAAGAAGAGCATCTCCAGGGTCTGTTCCGGGACGCGAGGCGCATCAACTCGGCGCTGTCCTCGTCCACGGGCTGATATGCGGGCTGAACAGCAAAATGCAGCCAAAAGTCGAGAATATCTGCGCTTACTTGAAATATGGAAGTTACATGAAGAGTAAATCCGGCTACGAAGAGCATCAGAATGACGAGAAATCGCGTCAGATCGTACATGAGGTCCCTGATGATGATCGCCCACGGGCCGAACAAGATGATGTACGGTAAGGAAGTCGAGGTATTCGACGAAAGCGAAGAGGAGAGCGAAGGCGAAGAGCTGATTCTTGAGATAGAGCATCGTGCGCGAGAAATGGAGTTTCTCGTCGTTGTCGAGATGCGTGAGGAAGACGGCCGGCAGCAGAAACGCGAGCACGTGCACTGCGATCGCCGCTGCCGACAGAATCAGGATGATCACCTGAAAGAGCGCACCGTATCCTTCTGAACTGAATGTCGTGCCTCACCTTCACGATTCCCAAACCCGATCCTCCACCGACATTCGATAGTTCGGAGACCAAATTCCCCGAAAGCCACAGCAAGAGGACCCATTCCACGGGATTCGGGATCACGGAAGTCACTTCGTACATTTTGTGGGTTATATTCAGGACGACTACGGTAAGTAGTACGGTAAAATAGACGTGCGAGACAATGTGACACACGAATTTGATGATTGGAGCTCTCCCTGAAGCAACGCTACGGTAAATCATAGCACTGTGAAGGAGTACGGTACCTATTCGACTGTCTAAAGGAAGCGAGAAGTAAAACCACGCGGGAGGGCAGAAGAGAACAAAAAGAGCGAAAGTGACCGTCTTTCCGAAGGACCAATCCACTCTACCCGTCCAGATTTCCGTGAGATAACGCTGCACAGAGGCGTACGAGACGACTTCCTTCTGAAAAAAAAGAGTTTCTAGGATCACGAGAACTCCGCTACCTGCTCGTTCTCGATCAAAACGTCCAGAAGCGGACGACCGCGATTGTCCTTTGCTTTCAGCAGCAACGCGGCGTTGTACTCGCTCGCCGTGATGCTCAGAAGTTCGACCGCCATGTTCTCCGCGTAGACGGAGACGTTGCTGAGATCCTTGGCGCGTTCCTTCTCCTTCTCGCTCATCTCACGGTACAAACTCGACAGTTTGACCGCCGTGTCGATGGGCGCGGGGCTTTGAAGGATGAATTCCTGAAGCGGTTCGTTGTCGTGGCCTTTTCCGCATACCATCAGGTCGAAAATGAACTGAAATTGGCCTATTGAAGCAGGAGATCCTGATTGATCCTGAACCTTTCGATCCTCCATGAGCTGATGCGTGTCGTGTTTCTGTTTGAGCAAGAATCTGAGGCAATCGATGTGATTGTGAGCTGCCGCGAAGCACAGAGGCACTTTCCCCTCCTTCGTTTCGGCTTGCGGATCAGCGCTGCTCTTAACGAACAGCTTCACGACGTTCATGTGGCCCGCTTTCGTAGCGTAGTGCATTCCCGTCCAGCCATTCTGCAACATTTATCGTTGACCTCATCGCGCAAACCGTGATGTTCTAACCTGATCCATCACGTTGATGTTGGAGCCCTGGGCGATGAGCAGAGAGACCATCTCGTAGTGGCCGTTCATCGCGGCCAAATGAAGCGGCGTTCTCCCTCGCCAATCCTTCGCGTGTTGCTGCTGCGTCGACCGTGAGAGGAGCATTCCGACAACGGCGATGTGGCCTTGTTGAGCTGCCAAATGCAGAGGAATGACGCTCTAGAAGGAATTCTGGTGAATTTTTCTTGAAATTCAGCTTCTACCATCGTTGTTGAGGTCGCGTCGACTTGAACGCCTTGATTCAGCAGCATTCTGACCAGAGAATCGTGACCCGACTGAGCTGCGAGATGCAGAGGCGTCAATCCGTACTGAAAGGAGTGCTTAGCCTCGCTGCTACCTCGATCTCTGGTACCTCAGTCGCGAATTCCTTTACTACGTGATGATTGTAGATCGGCGGCTCAGAGCGGACGCTCGCAGGAACGTGTTTCAGCATCTCGTTCACAAAATCCGAGTTACCGTAATACGCGGCGACGTGCAGAGCGTTCAGGCCAGTCTGAAGAAGGATTACGGTGCTTTCGGCCATTTGAATACCTTTCTGGAGCATCGTTTCCAGAGAGCTTTGTCGAACGCCTCGAGAATCGAAACAAATCCGTTTTTCGCGCCCAAATGTAGCGCCGTCATTCCGTGCTGAAACGTCGTTTGCTTCAAGAATGCATAACGGGGCGAGGGACTCACTGCGTTCTCGTCTTCCGCGTTCGCGCCGTTTTCCAGCAGAATCTTGACGATGTTCTGATGCCCGCCGGCGGATGCCATGTGAAGAGTGGTCGCCTCCATCGTCTTCGTCTTCGCGTGGATCACCATCGCCTTGTCGATCATCATCAACTCCTTCACCACCGCCAAACTCCCCTTCATCGCGGCGATGTGCGCGCACGTGAATCCGTTCTGGTCGATCGCCGTTAGAACTGCGCGGTTGTTCTGCTTCATCTTCAAGAAGAGCTTCACCACGTCCGGGTAGTCGTTCTCAGCGGCCAAGTGAAGCGGCGTTTGGCCCTTGTCGTCCCTCGCGTTCGGATTCGCCCCGAGCGCCAACAGCGTCTGACTCACCGCCAGCTGACCGTATCTCGCCGCGAAGTGCAGCGCAGTCTGGTTGTCCAAAGTAATCGCCTCGAGACTCGCGCCGTGGTCCTGGACCAGCACGTTCACCACCTTCACATGGCCGTTCTGCGCTGCCAGATGGAGCGGCGCCTCGCCGGTCTTCGATTTGCTGTTCACGAACGCTTTGTTCTTCAGCAGCAGCGACGTGAGTTGGAGATGACCGTTGGAGGCAGCGAGATGCAGCGCAGTGCGTCCATTCTCGTCGAAAACGTCGATTCGCGCGTGATGCTGGAGCAGAATCTGCGCGACTCCGGCGTGGCCACGCGCACAGGCTTCGAGTAGAGGAGACCAGCCGCTCTACAGTGCTCGGATCATTGGTAAATCGCCCAATTTCACAAAATCACCTTTGATTTCTTATTCTGTACGATCTGAACAGTTCCGGCGCCGATTTTGTTGACCATCGCGAGGAGAACGGCTTCGTTTCCTGATCGCGCTGCCAGATGCATCGCAGTCTCCATGTTCTGAAAATTAACGGATTTTTTTGTAAATTTTGAATTTCCTACCGCATTCGATTGGATCTCCACTTGGCCTCCGTACTCGATCAGCGCGTTGATCAGCTTCGCGTCCTCTCCGGGGAAATGCAGTTTGTTTGGGAGAATCATCGCTGCGTCGTGCACGCTGGTCATGCCTTCCTGAACTCCACACCTGATTTGCAATTGAAAATCTTCCTCTCTTACGTTCGTTTGGGAATTTACGAATTCTTTGACTTGAGCCGGCGAGTGCCTATCGCTGAGATGCGTCAGAAGAAGATCCACGGCGTCGAAATGACAGTTTTTGGCAGCTACATGGAGTGGACTCTCCCCTTTCTAAATTTAGCTTTGGAGGCACGCGAACGGGGACGAAAAGCTACGTTTGAGGTGATTCTTGGGTCGGCGTCTTCCGACAGCAGCAGTTGGATCATTTCCTTGTTTCCACTCCGCGCGGCGATGTGAAGACAAGTTTCGCCGTCGTTTTGTGGGACGTTCGGCTGCGCGCCGCTCTTCAGAAGCATCTGAGCACACTCGACGCCATCAGCCCCCGTCAGAGCTGCCGCCACGTGGAGCGCGGTTTCCCCGATTTGTCCTCCGTGCACGTGAACGTCCGCGCCAAAGCCGAGGAGCGTCTCCACCACAGACGCCTTCCCTGACTGCACGGCAACGTGTAGGGCGGTGTAATTGTCCTAAACGTCCACTTTCAGAAGCTTCAAAGACCGATTTTCCACCTTTGTCCTGATGTCCACATTCGTTCCTCTCCCGATTAGCATCTTCACAACGTCGTTGAATCCTGCGGCCGCCGCGGAGTGCAATCCTAACGCTCCCTTCTTGTTTGGCATGTACAACGGAACGCCGCGTTTCAAGAAGGCCAGCGCAGTCGTGGCGTGACCACTCAGCGCAGCGATGTGGAGCAGCGTGCTTCCGTCCTTGGTCCTCGCACGAATCGACGATCCAAACTTGTCGATTAGGCTCTCGACCACGTGCGTGTGACCCATTTCGGCGGCCACGTGGAGCGCGGTTTTGTCGTCCTTGTCGAGGATGTTCGCATTCGCCTTCAGCTTGTACATCAGCTTCAGCATCTGCTCGTCGCCGGTGCGCGCAACGTCGTGCAGCGGCGTCTGGCCGATCGCGTTCTGCGTGTTCGCGTTCTCGCTTCCGTTCTCGATGATCAACTTCAGCATCGTCAGGCCCTGCCGAGCTGCCAGATGCAGCGGTGTGTCGCCGTTCACGTCAGGTCGCAGGATCTGCTGATCGCACTGTTGGCTGAGCAGCAGCTGCGCTACGGAGAGATTTCCGGCGGAAACTGCCAGATGGATCGGAAGACTCTTCTCGCTGTCTTCGATCAGGCGGAGCGCGCGATTGTTGTTGAGCAGAAGCTGCACGACGCCGTGTGCCCTCGAAGAGCTTCGGTTGCACGCGTAGTGGATTGGAAGCTGATTTTTGGTCTAAATTCAATAAAGTAAGCTCTAATATTCAAGAATTTCAGCATACTCCGGCTGATTTCAAGATTTCCATCCGTTTTCCGTCCACCAACTTCCGCATCATCTCTTCGTACGCGTACATCGCGGCGATGTGAGTCGCGTTTCGTCGATCCTTCGTTGTGGAGTACAGATCTGCGCCCAGCGAGAGGAGCCTCTCGTACATCGCCTCCTTTCCCTCCTTCACAGCGAGCAAAAACACGTTGAATCCTTGCTAAACGTGGCGATTAGATCAGAAAATAACGTTAAACTCACGTTGTCAGTGATGCTCAGATCCAATTTGCTGTCGGTGGTGTTCAGCACCGCTTCCACCTGCTGCCATTGGCCTTTCTTTGCCAAAAAGAGGATTCTCGTAGAAGGATCGATTCGGGAGAGATCCTCCAACTTTGACATCTCCGTATCAGGAGCGTCTTCTGATTTCTGGTTTTCCAGTTCCTTCGACTGCGTGTTTGTTCTTCAGAAAATCAAAACTTTCGAGCAGATCGGAATATTGCTCACCTGGATCGAAACGTAGTACCTCCTGATTTAGACTCTGTGTCGACCGATGCGCCGCCGTCGAGCATCGTACCGAGCATCCCCGTCCTGTGCTCGGGAAAAGGCTCCGCGCTCACTCCGCTCGCGTTACTCTTCCTCCTGTCATCGAGAATCGTTCCCAGAATACCAGTTCGCGGCTCTAAATCACGCAAACTCGTTCATAAAATCGCAGATCAGCTCTACCGTTGTTGAAGGAGATCGCCCTGACCAACGGCGGTCTCCTCTCGACCGCCAACTCCTGCGTCGACCCCGAAATGTGCCGCCGTTCCTCGAGAATCTTCCCGAGGATTCCGGTTCGTGGAGGGGAGACGTAGGACGAAAGGTCAACCGAGGATTTGCGCCGGATTTCGTGGTCCGTGAAGTCTCTAAGTGACATTGTGGAGCCGTGCAGGTCCCGCAACGCTTTTCCGAGGATTCCGCTCTGTCGACTCTTCTCCTCGTCGGGGCTGTAACTCGTTTGTCGCATCGGAGAAGCGCGGACATCATTCTGCGCCATCTGACAGCGATTAGCATGCGAGAAGAACGGTAATTTCGAGGACGATAAATCATACTAACCTGTTCGGCGCCGTTGTTCGCCCTCCAGAGCGCGTTCGCGAGGATGCCGCGTGGAACATCGCCGTTCCCGATGGCAGAGGCTGAGGGCTCCGTCGGAATCATCCGCCGAATCGGTCAAAGTCGCTGCTCTGTGAGAGCATGGGCCGCCGGGAAGATACTGTAGCGAGCGAGTGGGATCTATTAAAGAGCACTAATCGCGAGAGTACTAAGTGGTCGCGGGTGGCCAGCACACATCCAATCGCAGATTTCGTCTTCTCGGTTGCGTCGCACGCGCGAAAATTGCGCACCGCGTAGGGAAGAACGTTTAAGTATTTGGTGTGGCAAGTGACTAAGCCTCCTTCGGGCACCGAGAGGCGCACAATTCATCGATCCATGTCCAATACCTGGCGATTTCGGATGGTGCTGGCCCACGGGCCATTTGAGGGCCGCGGTGGTCACTCGGCGTGCTGGCGGCGACGGTCAATTGTCCACACGTGGGTAGCCGTGGCGAATGCGACGCTAAATTGCCGCCAAAGGCGTGATTTGGTGGAGAATGAAGGGCGCAGGAGGGCAGAGAAGGAAGTCGTGTCCTTGGAGTTCAAATTAATTCCTCGCTTTGATGTTTGTTTTGCTTGAAAAAGCATGAGAACGAGACGCTGAGATTCTGAACGTGACGTTGTTCCCAGAAACGAACTAAAAACACCAACGAGAGCGCATTGAAACGTTCGTTGAAGCCGCAACTTCCGGAAATTAGTGCCGAGGAACCGAAAGACGATATTACTGAAGCGGAAACGCTGTCAGGAGCGCTACAATTAGAACGCTGACGTTGCAGAACGAGCGATGCGTATGAGTTGTAGCTCTCTGGTCGGTACCGAGAATCGTGCCTCACACGAACGAATCGGCGAATTAGCCGAGAAAACAACGGAATGTATCGAAAAAAACATGTCACTTCGGCAAAAATGTGGATTTTCAGTCATATTTCCCCTTCGAGCAGCCTCGCAGGCGGCGAAGATCGCGCGTTCAAGCCACAGAACAGTTGGCGTTCATGGTATTCGATCGCTTTCAACGCCTCACGTGGACTTAGCGATGATTGGAGCAGTGGATTCCATCCGATGCTCCAAAGTTTCGTCATTTGCGTCGTCGGCTTCTGCCAAAATGCGTTTCACTGAACGACGGACTTTCCGAAAGCGTCGCTGTAGTCAAAAATCCACGAAATCCTTTTGAATGAGAGGAGACCGTTCTCGGTATTGCTGGCTTGAACTGATCCAGGCGCTCTCGCTGTGTCATGACGCATATGTGCCTCCCTGTCAACCAATTTTGCCTCATTTTTTTGCCGAAAAGCCAACAAAACAGAACATTTAAAGATTTGATCAACAAATTATCATAATGTCGTTGGACTTTCTCTTTCTCTCTCTACCTAATGGAGTGAACGGGTGGGAGAGTCCCACCCGTTCACTCTGTCACCCAAAAACGCATTCAACAACCACTCGCTGCTGTGTGGCACCGCGTAATCCTCTTTGTTTCCTCAAAAGCCAATTACTTGTTGCTCTCGTTTTCCGCTTTGTGCGTTCGCGTCCTCACCAGGACGCTTCGCTGCTTTTTGGAGTTTTTGGAAATGTTTTTTCACTAAATTTGCTAAACGCGAACAAATTGTTTTGTGCGCGACCCATCGATTGGCCCCTCTGGACGCGCCTGGAAGTTCCTAATATGGGGACGGAGAGACATATGTTGTTGTTATGTCGATTTTTGAAAGAGCAGCTTGTTTGCCGGGTGTTGAAGAGGCGTTGATTACTCTTTGGCCTGAAATTTCAAAAAAAAATTCAGTTTTTCCGTTTTTCACTCCTCCAATACCTCCGCGCTCTGCGGTGCTCCTCCTCAGGGAATCAGGGATTCGTTACCTTTCGAAAAGTCAAATTCTGACTCATTTCCAGCTGTTCTAAGCTGCCGCCGGGTTGAAAACGATTCCCCTTGAGGGCAATTTACCCCCCAAGAGGCGCAATTACACGCGAGTGCCCTCTTCCCCTCTTCCAGGTATTATCTCCGCGCATCATTCCGCCATCGACGCATGTTTTGACGCGCGTTAATCCCGAATTCTCTGATTTCAGGATGCGGTCGGTCATAACGACGACCTTTTCACCGGAAGCCGACGGGACGATCGGCGCGACGTGCACCACGATCGTGAAGATCAGCCTGATCTACTTTGGGATTTTGGGGACGTTCGGGAACATCAACATCATCGTCGCGACTTATCGCCGCAAATCTCTTCGAACGAAATGCGGTTTGTTTCTAGAAGATCATCTCAGGCGCGCGCTAATCACCCTTCTTCCAGGCATTCTGCTCGCTGTTCTCGCCTACTGCGACCTCTTCTGTCTTCTCTTCGAGCTCCTCTCCGCAATTCGGCTTCTCACAAACAGCGCCGCGATGTATCGGCCGCAGTGCTTCTGGTCGATCGGATTCTACATCTTCATCGAGAACATCGAGGCCTACATGCACGTCGCGGTCGGAATCGATCGGCTTCTCGCCATCTGCTTCCCTACAAGGCATGCAAATCGCCTTCATTTGATTCCAATTTGCCGTTCTAGGTACAAAAAGTGGCGAACGTTCCCCTACGCGATTCTCGTCACGTCGCCCGGAGTGATCTACGGCGGAACTCTGTTTGGCATCGGCGCCGCCACCCTCGACAACAAGTTCATTCCCGTCTGCAACCCTCCTCTCGCGTACTCTGGCCTCATTTCCGGTTTCTGGAACAAAGCTGAGGTAGCGCTATGTCTGATTACCGTAATCCTCTTTCTGGCGACGTACTGGATGATTTTCAAGATTGGTGAGCCCCACGTCCACCTTCTTTTCTTAGAATCGATTTCAGCGCCGAAGAAGTCGGACGTCCTCAGCAAATCGCAGATAAAGTCGCATCAACGCATTCTGGTCACTCTGACCGTGAACGTCGTCGCCTACTTCATTTCCGGAGTCTTCTGTGCGGGTCTCATCTTTGCGATGAAAATGGCTCACGTCAACAAGGACGTCATCGCCGAGGCGGTGACCTACGCCGTCATTCCAGGTTTGTGCGAGGAGGTTTCTGTGAGGCAATGCGCTTCCAAGCGGCCAATGATGTGAGTGACGTGTGCGGTGTCCTGACTGCCCGCTAGCACTCATTGGTACGAAGTACTTTGCTCAAGGCGCTGAATCATCTGATTTTGTGAGGTTCACGCGAAGCGCAGTGCCAATATCTCTCATCTCTCATCGCGTTCTCTTCAGGATTGCTCAGCTACTCGATCAACTACTACGTCTACTTCTGGCGGAGCGCGGAGTATCGCCACACCTTCAGGCAACAGCTTCTCTGTTGCTGCGCAGCCTACCCAAGCGAGTCAAATACAGTAGGACTGGTTAGTCAGGCGCTGAACCACGCCAATCACGCCAGGAAGACGCAGAAAAATAGTCCATAAAGTGAAAAATTTCGATTAAATAAACTTCACGTGAGCGCCAAGAGGTCACTTGGCATTTCTTCTTTCTTTCGCACCGGTCAAGGTCGCCTGCGTTCTCCCCGTTGCTCAGATCGCCCGTCCTTCCTTGCCAATTCTGACAGGAAGGAATATTCTCGACTTACTTGAACATTACTTGTGATCTGAACATTCAGTTGAACGCACAGTGAAAAGTTGCGATTAAATAAACTCCGCGTGAGCGCGAAGAGGTCGCATCTCGGTTTTTGCGCAATCGGTCAAGGTCGCCTACGTTCTCCCCGTTGCACCGCTGCTCAGATCGCCCTTCATTCCTTCCCAAAATGATCCCCGTGGTCGACCGTCGCTTGAAGCCAGAGATCGAATCGATTCCCGGGATCCCGGACCTCAAACTCATCCGTCCGAAGGTCTTTCCCGATGACCGCGGATTCTTCTGCGAGTCCTACAACGTGGAGGAGTGGTCCTCGCTGCTCGGATTCAACGAGTCGTTGAAACAGGTTCGTCATCTCGCATTCCCTGCGCTTTGCACCTCCGTTCCCTCAGGACAATCACTCGTTCTCGAAGTACGGCGTCCTCCGCGGTCTCCACTCGCAGCCTCACATGGGGAAACTCGTTTCTGTTGTCAGCGGGAAGATCTTCGACGTCGCCGTCGACGTGCGCCCCGGATCGAAGACCTTCGGGAAATGGCACGGCGTGGTGCTCGACGCGCAATCGAAAACAAACTTCTGGATCCCCGCGGGATTCCTCCACGGATTCCAGGTTTGTTTTCCCTGTGAGCGCGCCTCTTGACGCGCGCCTTCCAGTGCATCTCGCCCGAAGGAGCGCACGTCGTCTACAAGTGCTCGGCGGTGTACGATCCCCAGACGGAGTACGGTATCAACCCCTTCGATGAGGAGATCAACGTCGATTGGCCCATCAAGGACAAAGACGCGATTATTGTGAGCGAGCGCGACACCCAACACCCGGCTCTCTCCTCTCTCCCTCGTGAATAGCTCGGCTACGGTAGTTTGAGCAGAATTTGAAGTATTTATTTATGGTGACGTTGGAATTCAATAAAACCGGATAATCACATGTTTGGTTGTAAAGCTGAAAGCACGTCAAAGGCAAGAATCGGTGTCCCTTATGTACAGAAAACGATCTAGCATCCTCTAGAACCCGTTGTCGAACTTGATTGTCAAAGTAGCACTTTCTACGGCATACTGTAGCCTAGTAAAGCCCATTTTGATGGTTTCCAGCCAGTGCGCTCTCTCAGAGGCCGAAGTAGCCTGAATCCATCGCTCCGCGGGGTCCATGATGAGCGCAAAGGTGACGCCGCCGTAATCGTTCATCTCGCTCGCGGTGAAGACGACGTGGCGGTAGAAGGCGCGTTCCGCGTAGATTCCCTGATCGGCGATGAACGCTCTTTCCAGCATCTGAATCCGCGAGTTGAGCTGCTCGATCTGACGGACGTTGACGCCCTTCTCGCCCGCGTGCACTGCCTGAACCGAGCATTGCAATAGAGAGAAGGCGCTGAGGCGGAAACTCACACTAACAAAGTGTTGAAGACGGTCGGCGGCGTTTCCAAAGTCCTCCAACGCGACGCTCAGTTGCTGCAGCGTTTTCCCGTAGAAATCTGGACCGAGCGCACTGCTCACGCCCATCTTCCGCAGTGAAGCGTCCATCTGCCGCACGTAATCCAGCAGCATCGTACTGTAGTGATGTGCGTTGAAGGGAATGAGAACGCTGTCCGCCAGATTTCTCCCCATTTCGAGCCACATTTTCCCGACTGCCGCAAAGACCTGATTCGTGGGGTCAACCAGATGCTCCGTGAGCCAGGGAACTTCGTACATTGTGTGGTAGAGCATGTATGTGTACTGGGGAGCGCAGATCATCTTCAGATCGACGACGGGGACGCCGACGTACGAAATGAATCGCTTAAGTGGGGAGATTACGGTAGGCAATGATAACTGCCACAATTACCTGAAAATCGCTTCCTGACCCGGGAACGGAGATGTATGGAACTGATTTGTCGCCGGGAAGCGGTCCGTGAGGGTCGTAGAACTTCCACGCATCCAGCAGCGTCGATCGTCCGTTCTTCACGTCTTCCGGATTCGGATGCGCGACCTTCGCGGCGGCGTCGACGACGGAGTCGAACAGCAGCGGCACCGCCTTGATGGAGAGCGTGTTGTTTCCGTTGATGTTGTCGACGTTGATCATCGCGACCGCGCGCTGCTGCAGCGGCTTCAGGAACTCCTCCGCGAACTCCGTCGATCCAATCAATCCGAACTCCTCGGCGTCCCACTGGCAGAAGACGAGAGATCTCCGCGGTCTCCATCCGGTCGCGTTTGCGACTTCGCTGGCGGCGCGCGCGAGTTCCAGCATCACCGCGGTGCCCGAGTTCGGATCCACCGATCCCTTGACCCAGGCGTCGACGTGATTCCCGAACATCACCCAGCGATCGGGTTCCACGGCGCCACGCATCGTCGCGATCACGTTCTTGATCGTCCTCCTCTCGAGGCTGCTTCTCACGGTCAGTCGGAATGGCGCTGACCCGTAGTATCGGTAAGTGCTGTTCATGGTGCCCTGCCATGTCGCGTCCACTTCCGGGCCGTCCAACGCTCGCATGATCTTCACGGCATCGCGATAGCCGATCGGCATCACAGGGACGTCGGGGATGACGAGTCTCTTCTTGAGCGAGTCGATCGACTCGCTCCGGTGCGCGTACTCCCTCGAAGGATAAAACGGCGTCAGCGGGTCTCCGTCGGTCTTCAAGAGACTTCCTCTCTGCGCACCACTTGGCGGCATCCAAATCTGATCGGGAAACGTCGCCGGGTGATCCTTCGCGTAATTGGGCGCGTAATCCTTCGGGTCTGTGTAAATAATAACGCCGATTGCACCGTACACCTGCGCCAGCTTAGCCTTATCCCCTCGGAAAACGTCTCCATAGCGGCAAAGCGCAATACGCTGTTTCACTTCGATTCCTTTCTGCAAATTGATCTTGGGAAACAAGCCAGAGCATATCCACCCACCTTCAAAAGGAAATCAAAGTCCTCGGGCCTACAGTAGTTCACAAAGACGATCTCGCCTTCCGCGGTGCCATTTGCCGCGTACGCGAGGAAGTAAACGAGCGATCTGGGGTCATCCTGCTGCGCCTGCGCTTCTTTAGGCCCTAATCGTTCGGCTAATCCATTTGACACGTTCGTCCATCCGTGGCTCGTCTTCAGTTCAATCGTGTTCGGATTACTGTAGTCTGGATAGCTGAGAAGGACTTCGTACTCGCGGACGTCGACATTCAATCCGATTTTGCGGTATTCGTTCGCGAGTCGGTCCATCACTGCGAGGTTCTCGGCGGTGCCGGCGACGTGGACATCAGCTGACATCCAGCGGATGTTGTTCTTAATTCGCGTGGAGTCCACCGCCTTCATCAACAAGGCGCTGATCTCGTCACTCTGAACACAAACACGATTTTGCAAACAACAGAGACTCCCAACTGACCTTTGATCTGTTCTCGTAGATGGTGAATTCATACGGATTCGTCGAGGAGGACCGCGGCTGCTGCGGCGAGTCGCATTTCTGCGTTCCGACGATAAGGAACGCAACGAGGAATCCCGCTGCGACCAACGCCAGAAGCGCCATTCCGAGGCACAGGACCGCCGATATCCTCTTCCATGTGAGCAAGTTTTCGACTCCCATCTTGCGATCGCTGCGTTTCAGTCGGACGTACGCGTTTGGCTAAAACGATTGCAGAGTTGAAAGTGCAAATTGAAAAAAAAACGCAAATTCACCTGATTAGCCGATAATGAGGAAGAACCAGTTGACCCGGTGCTACTGTACTCTGATTCGAAGCAGAACGACGAAGCGGTCGACTCTGCCTCGAGCAATGGACTCTCCGTTCCAATCGGACTGCGAGCGCCTTCAGGTTCGCCGCCCTTATCATCCGCGCTGCCGCCATTTCGCAGCTGTAAATAGCGCAGATAGTCCTCAAGAGTGGTGCAGTAGGCGCCGATAGCGATTTTCTGCTCTCGATGGGGCGCCATCGGAGATCTTCGCGTTCGGGTGGGGAATTAAAGCTTGCGTATTATGCCGATCTGCCAACAGGAAAGCCGATTCTTCACGTTCTTCTCCGTTTGCGCATATCGTGATTCTCTGAAACATGACAGGCGGTGTAAAACGAAGTGCCGACGATCGAATTTCCTCCCAAGCAAACACGATTGAAAATGTCCAAGAAACAAGAGCAACTACAAGGGAAGCACTCGCGGAAACCAGTTTTCGATGCAGATTGACGTTTTACTAATAATTGGATTACAATTACAACTTTTAAAACGAGCGCAAAAAGCGGAATTGCGCGCGTTACGGTAGCGTAGAATTGCGACGAGCACGAAGAACAAGCTTAAAGTGCTACAAAACCCTCACAACAAACAGTTCACGGTTATGCTGTCGTCGGTGTGCACCGTCAGCAGCAACAGCAGCAACCGCGGGAGCGCATCCCATGAGCAAACAGCGCGAGTCCTACTGGCCACAAGCGGCTAACACTGTTCAAACATCCACCGCCGCCATCCTGCAGTCCAGAGGCCGCCGCTCGGAGCGAGTAGCCCGGGGCTAAGAAGAAGTAACATATTATACAACTCCCGCGACCCTCAGCAGCTACTTAACAACAAGCCAGTCGCGATAACTCATCTCCCCCGCCGCCCAGAGTACATAAATCGAGAGATGTCGGCTGTCAGATGCGGCGATATCGCGACGACCTGTTGCGAGCGTCCGTAGTTCGCCGCTGCGGCCCCAAATTCGCACAAAACTCCCGCGATTCCGCCCGCTGTGGTGTCAAGTGGGTACTAATTACCCGAAGCAACTCGTTTCCTCATTTACACGCTCAATTGGATCGCCGCGCGACGTCTTGAGAGGTGTCAGCGGAAATCAAATTAGTCGGCCTGAGTGGGGACGCGCCGGCGCTTCTACTGGAAGTCATGCATACATTAGAGGGTAATGGGGACATCAGAATGGAAGAAGCCGTTAAGACGAACGCGGCCAATTTGATCGAACAGCGGCCGCAGCAGCAGCAGAAGTAACTAGTATTACAAGTGCGGAAATCGCCAAACGCTGCTAAGGACGGTCATTAATCTGAACAGCCGTCACTCCCGACACCAACCGGGAGAAGTATGCAAATAAAAAGGTCAAATGGCCACGCGTGTAATCCCCGATTCGCCGGGACCTCCCTAAAACGCTCCGGAAATTGAAATATTCAATTTTGAGCACTCAAACCACTCGACGTGACCGCCGTTGATGGGCAACAAAAGTGGCGCTTTTCATATAAAAATCCGATAATCCCGACGTCGCCTTCCGCTCTCCAATGTCATCTCCCGGTTCCCATTCACATGGAAAGCAAACACTCCGCATATCAATGCGCTTTTGAAAGCGGCGGCCTCGATGAATAACTTGCCAAACACCGCCGCCGAAAGTCGCAAAGTCAGCCGCTGCGCAATCGAATCACCGCCGCGAGTTTGAATCTACCGAAGGCAGGTGGCGCCTCCGATCAAACGTTGCGAAGTGAGGGGCGAATCTGCGATTGATGGCGAGGATAAGAAGGTGCGCAGATCTGCGCCGTCGACGGGTTAATGATGATTTACGACGCCCTCCGGAGACGCCCGTTACTCGCCGGAGGGCGAAACAGGTTCACTGCGAAAACAAATTCCCTACAATCAGCGGCGGCGGCGGAGTTGGAGATCTGATTTGTAAGGCGCGAGTGTCGGAGCAGAAGAGGCTCAATTGGGGAGGTCGTAAACGCGCCTGACCACAGCCAAGGCCATTTTTGTGGGTTTTACGTGAAAAGAATGATGGGAGGCACTCTAATTACCAACGTGACGACAGGTGCCGCGATTTGTCGAAAAGGCGGAAATTTGAGGTCAAAACGAGTGACAAAAAGCGCCACTTATGAGTCAAGGAACCCTCCGTCCCGCGCGCGAGCGCGCATAAATAAGAATAGCGAAGCCTCTTGGCCCGGGCGCTAACACCCCGTGGAGGTGAGCTAATCCCAGGCGCGGTCACGCCTCGGCTTAATCTCCGGGGAACGAACGCCTCGCCAGCTGTGTTGCAAGAACATCATAAACAGGACATTAAATTCGCGTCCGAATGCGTTTTGTTGTGGGAGATTCAAGCAACAGGCCACCTGCAACACACATGGAGCGAGAGATCAATGGAAACTTACCAAAGGATGCGAAAATTCGCCTCTCGCAAGACGAAATGCGTCACCCTCGTTCTATAGTTGTGCATTTCTTCACACCAGGCGCCTTCTCTCATCACCATAATTAATCTCCCTCAGCCACAATTGATCCTCTCGGAAGAGATCGGTGTGCAATCGACAGCACAAAAAACGGAAATGACGCGAATTAGCATAAGAACAGCTGTGGAAGAGGCGAAAGTGAATCAGCCACGTGCCGATGGAGCAGCGGCGGATGAATGGCCGTTCCGAAGTTTCCTTTCTGCGACCATTTGTCGCCGAATTACGCGGGCGCGGCGCGATCAAAAGACAAACATTCGCAAATAGAATATAAAAAAGAGCCGCGCTAAGGGCATCACCGTTACGACCCTCTGATGGGCGCGACCGGAGCAGATAACAGTACATCCCAATTCATCTCCGACCAACCAAATTCCCCTCAACTACACTGGGAGCTTTTTCGCACCCCGCAGGGTTTGTGGTCATTAAGCCGAGGCTCGAGCGTAAACAAACCACTTAGCAGCGCGCCTCCCTTCAAGGAGATAATCTTGCACGATCACGCAAAGCTGCGAGGCGGAGGCGAGCAGTAAACAATATGTCCGGACAATTAGGATAGAAGCGCACAGGTGGCGCCCAAGACAAAGAGAAAAGCAAATTGAGCAATTAGGCGGTGAGCATCTCTAATTAGGTCGATACAATAGCGGTCGAGATGTGTTCACCTGATGCTTCATCGCTGTTCCTCCGGACGTTCGGACGGCGGAATGATGAGTCAGCAGAAGGTGCGAGTGGGAAACCGTGCAATGGAAGATGTTTTCATATTTATACCCGGAAAGATTTCTTTTTATACATTACGAAGTGCGGTATTTCATGCGGTGAATTTAGATCAATAATCACTTCGACTTTGCCGGAGTGCCTCCGCCATTTGTTCCTCTTCGCTCAGTCCACCTCCGAACTGTCTCCATCTTCTCGCTAAAGTCGGAAAAATGAATTCATCTGCAGTGATCGAAACCTACCGTATCCCTCATCATTGCTCATCCCCGAATTACCGCCAAGTGTACCTTCAAATCCATAAAATCGTCCTGAACGTTGCGAATCGGAAGGTGGTGAAGTTGATCTAGATCGTGGAGGAGCGGATGGTCTAGGGCGACCCAAATGCTCGAATCCGTTAATAGAACCAGCGATCATATCGACAACGGCCTTGAGTGGTCCAGAAGTGTATGCCAAGCCAACGAGGATTCCCGCCAAATGACCGACAAATGACGCGTTTGGGGTAATCAACTTAATTTCAAAAATAGATTACTTGCAAAACAGAATCGCGTTTACCTGAATGAGAACCAATTCCGCCCAACACACGTATTTCCCAGGGATCGGGATCTGCCCAAAGAGGTAGCCGTTCTCCTCTGGATACATCGTATTTACGACAACTTTCAGCGCGAACAGAACCCCTAAACATAGAGATTACAGATTTGACGAAAAGTTAACATGCAACCTGAAAATCCGACCGCGCATTGGCGCATCAAACCAAATCCCTCAAGCAGGAGAACGTGATCGACGAGATAACTCAAGCCAAAGATCGCAAGCGGGGTGGCAACTGAGAACACAGCAAGCATGGAAAGGAATCTGGCCGGCCCTATTCTGTTCTCGATTCTTCGACCCTAAAAAGCACTGCGTGACAAGTCGACATGCAAGAAATTCGCACCTTGTAGAGAAGTGAAATCATGTTGTAGTAAAGATGAAAGTCGTCCGCATGCATGAACTGCGACGCGATCAATCGAGTCCATTCCTTGCGGTGGAGAATCCGATTCGGCAAAAGACATAACGCTTCTGAAATTCGGTCTAATCACTGCAAACTCCTTCCTGCTCCACTTACGAGTGCGATTGGGAGCGAGCGGAGGGATGAATCCGAGATATATAGCTCCTTGCAAGAGGATTGAAACCAACGTCACCGGGGGAATTGGACCGGCAGACATCAGCTGAGCTGCTAGGAGGTAAACCCCCATGTTATCGCGACGTTGACGTCCACGATACATGACGCGATCTCAACTTCTGAATGACAAACAATGAAGATCAAAGAGGAGAGGAGAACAGCGCAACGTCGTCTTGGCACGCGGCCAATCATGACGAAATTTTGCGGTCGCCAAAAAGTTAATATATCTGATCTGGATATCATGGTAAGCGTTAATCTCATTCAACCCGTGCAAAATCTTTATTTCTTAACAACCTCAAACATAACAACTATTCCCTTAACAATCAGACCTCAAACGTAACAACTTTTTCAATATATTAATAACGGTGATACACCATCGCACCATGAGGAATGACATAGCCACGGGTTGAGCTAGGTCTCGACTCGTGGTACCTGTTGTATTGGCGTTTGATGCCGTATTCCCCATAGTTACCATGTGAAGTGGCATTGCTTCGGTATACGTTACTGCCATACTTCTTCGTCCTTCCTTTTATGATCTTGGTATACAACGATTTTCCCTGTTTCTTCTAAAATCAGCATATTAAAGCGAACAATTATTTATGCATCTTCTACCTGTCCTTTAAACGGGAATGAATCTGGATGTCCGTCTTCTTGTGGTCTTCCGCAATTCGCTGGTAAGGCGGGCATTATGGATTCAAACTTCGAAAAGAAGGAGAAATTCTCAGTAACAACTTCTCCATATTCGCCCTGTTTGTTCATTCTTGTAATGGGAACGCCTGGACGATCAGGTTTAAAGGCTACAATATGACTGCCCGGACTATCCACATAGTCATCTAAAGATAAATTAGATCGAGCCAGCACATGTTCCACTACCTAATGAGGAGGCACTTCCGTCCGAAGCCAGTTCGTCAGCCATCCGTTGATATTCTTCCTCATCGCTAGGACTCATATCTACGCTATCGTCAAACCAATACGCATGCGGTGAACCCATGCGATCGTCGAGATCAAAACGGTTACCGCTACGGCCAACATCGGAATCTTCCCAAGCTGAAATCTAGAACTGGGAAAAGTGGAGTCAACGTCACTTACTTTCGCCTAACACAGCAACACCGTTATGAACATCAGCCGACGGCAAGGTGAGTTCAGATTCGTTAAGAGGTTGAGTCAAACGAATCGCACGCTGACGTTTACCGCGGCTATTACGGCCTCTGTTTCTTCGTCGCCGTTCCTGTCCTTGCTCTTGGGACATTGCCTACAGCACCTCAAGTGGAATAGTATAATAGTACAAGTCGTTTATAGAACAAAAGTCACTCTCAAAAATCTTACGCAGGAGAATGTGGGCTCTCGTTTGAGCCCAAGTTTGCTAAGATCCGCATTCCGCTTATTTGACCAAAGCGCATTCCCACTGGTCTCACCACGGACCCCCACGCAACGACTGACTATGAAATATGCATAAAGTTGGAGGCGATGTCGCTATGCAGAACATCCAAACTTAACTTGAAGTTAAAAATCAGAGGACAATTCAACCGTCTTTAATTTTAAAAAAATCAACAATAAAAAACAGTAAGACATGGCAAAACAGATTAAAATGAAATCAGGCTTGGGTTTCTTCGTCGACTGGGGCTGGGCCCTTTTGCTCTTCTGGCCGCATGGCTGGGAATAAAATTACTTCCTGAAATGCATTTTTTTGGTTTTGGACGAATAGAAATCTTAATTTACCTTCATATTGTAGCTGTCAGTGAGCAGCATAGTCAAACGATCAATACCCATTCCCCATCCAGCAGTAGGAGGCAAACCGTATTCAAGAGCAGTGCAGAAGTTCTCGTCAATAAGTTGAGCTTCGTCATCTCCTGCATCCTTATCTTTGGCTTGTTGAGCGAAACGTTCACGCTGAGTAATTGGGTCGTTCAATTCCGTGTAGGCATTGGCAATCTCTCTCTTGGCAGCGAAAAGTTCGAAACGCTCAGTAAGACCCGGGACGCTTCGATGCCACTTGGCCAAAGGAGACATAATTTGGGGATGACCAACAAGGTAAGTGGGATTGATGAAGGTTTCTTCCAAGTATTCCCCAACAAGTTTGTCAAGGAGCCTTGCTGTAGTACGAGGAGCAGAGCAATCTACTTTGTGCTCGGCAGCAAGTTTGTCAAGGAAATCACGTGCCTCTACAAGCAAATTCTTATTTTACAACCAAAAAATAATCTAGACTTACCAGCGGTGTGCAGCTTGTCAGCATCAGGAAGTTTGACTTTGAGGGCTTCTTCCAGTCCCTCGATCATGTTCACACGCTTGAATGGAGGTGTGAAGTCGATTTCGTACTTAGGTTCTTGCCCAACTCCGTTAGGATGATATGGGATCTTGTAGGTTCCATGAATGGAGTGTACCATCTTCGACACCAGGTCTTCAGTGATCTTCATCAAATCGCTGTAGTCGGCGTAAGCCATGTAGAACTCGCAAGTGGTGAATTCAGGGTTGTGGGTGAGGTCGATTCCTTCGTTCCGGAACAGACGTCCGATCTCGTACACGCGATCAAGACCACCGACCACGAGCATCTTCAGGTAGAGTTCTGGAGCAACTCGCAGGAACAAGTCTTGGTTGAGGTCATTGTGGTGAGTTACGAAAGGCTTCGCAGTGGCACCACCAGCGATCTGGTTCATAATTGGAGTTTCGACCTCAAGGAATCCGAGGTCGTCCAAATAGCGGCGGAGGAAAGTGACGATTCGAGCTCGGGTGATGAAAGTGTTCTTCACATCAGTGTTCATTATGAGATCCAAGTAGCGCATTCGGTACCTATAAAAGAAATATAAGAAGATTTTGATGTAAAAAGCCTTACCTTGTCTCTTGATTTTTAAGACCAAAGTGAGTGGTTGGCAGCATATGCATGCACGGAGTTAAGAGCTCGACTTCGGTAGGAATGATGCTCAGTTCACCGCGCTTAGAGCGAGCTGGATGGCCACGGAATCCAACAATATCTCCACGCTTGATACGATCATGCAGGTCAGCAAACTGCATGCTGCCTTTATGGTAGGTGGCATTGGCGAGAATCTGCAGACGTTGTCCTTCGCCACACAAATCGTAGAAGATCAACTTGCTGCCAGATTCGCGCTTGGAGAAGATTCGTCCTAAACTCAAGCAAATTAGAATCATTTCAAGTATGTGAATACAACCTGCAATGCTGACAGTGTCCTCCAAAACCTTGTCGACTTCAATGGCCTCTCCATACTTCTGGATGAACTCGGTCAGAGAAGTGGAGACCTCAAATTTGTGAGGAAATGGGTTTTCTCCGGTGGCCCGACGAGTTTCGACCATCTCTTTGCGCATGCTGAAGTACTCAGCAGCATCCGAAGGATCGGCCTTCTTCTCGATCTTCACCGCTGTGGGGGCATTTCCCGCGGCGGCAGCTTCCGCGGCCTTCTTTTGCTCCTTTTCTAGTTTTTCTTGATCCTTCTGAGCCAGCTTTGCACGGCGTTTTGCCTCACTAAAATAAGTCAACCGTTGTTTCACATTCTCGCATTCCGATAAGAAAATTACTAACCGACTAAGCAACCGGTGCGAACCTGCAGGTGCCAGCGGCAACTGTGGTCTCGACAGAGTCACTATGCGGCTGGCAGTCCCGAGAGAATTCCTGAGGAAAGATAAAAACATGACTTACTTTTTGCTAATCTTTGGTTCGCAATCGGACATGTCAAGCTTCTGAAATTACAGGAAAAATGAAACATTTCGCCAGTACGCCCAAGTTACACGTAACCAACCAAGCGAACAAAAATATACTATTCAATGGAACGCCGAATAAAAACAAGAGAAGATTGCACAACGTAAGACCAAACAGCATTTGGCTGATGCAACTTCAGGACCACTTGCGCTATCATCTCCAAGAGAACCAAATTCCAGAGGGTCGCATTCGCAATGCCGTTATGGCGCGCAACACGATAAAAATACAAACGAGAAAAGTACGGAAACTTGTAAGCGGTGTGTAGCGGATGAGTTCTTCCTTATCGATGCGTGCCGGGAGAAGGGATGACCGTAGTAGAGAACAACCGTTTATGGGGATTGCACATCATCACATTGGGACGAGCCCCACATATATAGAATTACCATAGCGATGCGTGAGGTCGCATCCAGTGCGTTGGTGGGAGCCGCATCACTTCGCTTTTGTGTTTTGGCGCGCAGTCATTCCGTAAAAAAATACGTGTCGGCACCGCCTCATTTTCTGAGTGTTAGCATCGACATTCGAAACCAACACAATAAAAATACAAACGAGAAAAGCACAGATGACGAAATTGCAAGCATCGATTCACCTTACACGAAACAGCTGCGGATTTAGCAACAAAAGCAACAGAAAATCAGAAAATTCCGAAATTCGCCCAATGGCGGCGAACTCGAAAGACAAGTACGACAAGATAAGTACTGTATTGGTCGCTTCGGGAACAACTTTACTTTTCATATCTCGTCAAATTCAAACCGCAGTGGACTCATAAACCCTGTTTTGGATTTTCACTTCAGCTGACGATGAATGCCTTTGCTTGGTGCCAAGAGCGGCGGCTGACAACGGTGATTCAGGCGGAAACAGATACCGATTTCACAACAACAAACATCGTATTCACAACTTCCTATATACTTCACACGTTCAGCTTCTGTAATGCCACGTTTTATGCGATATAGGCAACCGCAGTCAACAGGGGGAGAGATGAACGAATTCCCTCGGCCCATTCCCAGCTGGCAATCGTGTTTTGTGTGCCGATCTTCTATGGCTGTCGTGATCCGTCAAATACGCAACTTTTCAGAAATGACGTCCGCCGGCGATACTTCTTTGAAGAAGAAGGTGGACAAGATCATCGCCAACAAACTCCACACTAATGACGTAAATTTTCGCCTGTTGACTGCTGCTTACAACCAGAAATCAATTTTAAGGACTTTCTGAAAGTCGCGGACTATATAGCGCCGCTCGTCAACGGCGAAATTGACATGCACACCGAGAGACGACTTCATCGGACGCTTGAAGATCGCCGACTGGAATTGAACCGAAAATACTTGTCGGACTTCACTAAAGTAAGCTTCGTTAAAACGTTTTTTTCATCGTCTGCAACGGAGAAAATCAGATCAACTCGCAAGTACAAGGTTTTGCGTCGAAAGTACGGCAGATGAACAGAGTTTGCAACGATTTGACTGACCGAATCCAAACGAACAAAGAGAAGACGCGAGATCTCCTCGCGAAGACTTCTGCACTTCAAAATGAAAAGAAAATGTTGGAGTCAAAGCAGAAATATATCACGGAATTTTTGGAGAAGTACTCTTTGACCGAAGAGGAGGAAAACGCGTTGAAGGGATCAACATCAGGTGACAAATACGGCGGCTGTGGTATCGTTGATTTACGGAAACGATTTTAGATGGTACTGTATCGAGTGACTTCTTCCGAGTCCTAAAAAGAGTCAGAGAAATCCATGAAGACAGCAAGGAACTTCTGAAAAATACCGGAGAACACGCTGCTGCTATGGAGATCATGGAAGAAATGTCCAACAAGCTGGAAGCTGCTTACGAAGTACTTTACAGGTCGATTCAAAGTACGGATGCTTAAATCGGCCAGAAAGCAAACAACTTTGTTTAGGGCAATGTCGCTTGCTGAACGTTGAATTCTTAGAGTTGAAGCCCGTTTTGTACCAGTCTTTCGAAACACTCCAGGATCGCGAAGTTTTGTTCAAGTACGCCCTCCAGGAGTACTGTACTGCCCGAAGAAATCACATCGTTCGAGCGTACATCGATGCGTTGACGAAAGGAACGACTGGAGGAGGGAAACCGATTGAAGCGTCTGCTCATGACGTTCTGCGATACATCGGTGATATGCTCGCTTGGATCCACCAGTCGCTGGCTGTGGAAAGAGAGCTTATGTCGACTCTTTTGAAAACTTGCAGACCTGAAGTTATTACGCAACATTCAGTGGAAGTTCAGAACGAGATCTGCGAGGCTTTATGTCGTCCTTTCAAGGTATTTTGAAATTTATGTCTTAATAGTATTTTGGCTATAGGTCCGCGTGGAACAAGCCTTGGGGAAGGAGAGCAATGCTGTTGCTTTGTATAGGCTGTCTTGTTTGTTCACATTCTACAAAGAAACGATGGCTTCCGCTTTAACTGAAAATTCTGCAACCGTTCAAACACTCGAAGAACTTCGAGAGCTGACCACAAACATGTTCTTCAGTGGCTTGAATTCGGCCGTGCAGCGCCTTGTCAGTCGAATGGGTCCTCCTGACTACGATCTTCTTCCTGTTAACGTTGTAAACCAGGTTCTACTACTACTCCGAGACGTCTTGGAATCGCATGATGAGGCAGTTGCTGCCGTTACAGAGAAGCGAGAGAACTTCATAAAGATCTTCGCAAACGTGCTCGATCCTTTGAACCAAGCCATTCAAATTGCTGCCAGCAATCTGCACAATCCGCTCGACGTTGCCGTCTACATGCTGAACTGCCTCTCCGCTATCAACTCCGTCATAATCCTTTATCAATACACTGATTCCCGCCTGGAAATGTTGAAAGCACAGATGGACGCCAACGAAGATGTCTTAGTTAGCGAACAAGCGACGTACATTCTTACGGAAACTGGATTTGTTGACATCTACCACAAATCAGTCAATCATCAGCCAAACCAGGTTTAAATTGACATGTTTTGAATGCTAAATGAACACGTTTAAGGGAGCAATGTCCGAAATCAGCCGGCATGGAAACAGAAAGAATGAAGGCAGCTCTCGCGATGTTCGATTCATTCCTCTCGAAACCCTCAAGCTATCGTGTCGACCAATGTGCGAAAATCTCATCTGTGCGTATTAGGTATATCGTCTATGCTGTCGTCCAGTCTACATTCCGGTCATTTCAGGGAATCTGTCCAAAAACGAACGTACGAAAACGTCGTCGCGGCATTTGACGTAATTCGAGGAAAAATTGTGGATCCAACCAACAAATATCCCGAATTGCCCGTGAAATCGGTGGATGAGATCAAAAAGATTTTAGAGATTTAATTTATAGCTACTTTATGTACATACGACTCGCGTTCTAATTTATTTTTAAGTATTCACTGTATCAAAGGTGCCTGGATTCATTTTTATCTGTGATAATTCATTCATTTCACGTTGAAGTTTTACACTCTTTATTTTATTAGTTGATCCGCATACCGTATGCTTTAGTTATTTTCATCTTCATTGGAAGCATCCCCGTTTTCTTCGCCATTCAACTGACGTCGTTCCAACTCCTTTTGAAGTTTCTCGTGCAGTTTCTTCGCTTCTAACTCTGCGTTTCTCTCGGTCATCAGGCGGTCATAGTACGATGTGCTGACGACATCGCGAGGCTTATGGAAGCCTCCCGTGTGCGATTGGCTTTGTAGAGTCACCTGAATTTTTGAATTAAACGAGCTCATTACAATAAGCGGCAGTCACCTGGCCGCCGACCCAAGCCATGTATTTGTTAGTGTCCAGCTGATCCTGAAGCGTCCTGTCGAGTCCGTTGATCATCGTGGTTACCTGACGATGCGATCGGTACCCAGCGGTGGGCGCCTCTCCGGGTTTAGAGTTTTGAGCCGCTGAGGTTTCATTGACGCATTGGAATTTGGGAATTGCTGCGCGACTCTTCGAGAGCTCGTCGGCTGTGAATCTGCGTCCCCCGGTGGGATTCGTTGTTGCGTCGCGGCGTTTTCCGTAGATCTGGTCGTTCTTGGCTTCGGGGTTCGGTCGGTCCCACTTTTTCAAGATGCGCGCGGTCGCTTTTTTGTCGACAACGATGTCGTTTATCATTTTCTTGTCTTCGCCTTCCTAAAAACAACAAAAAGCTAAGCTTTCGGGGAATTGATTTTCCCGAGGGAGCGAGAAAACAACGAGAAAAACAACTTACAGATTCTTTCACTTTTGTGACGTGATCGCGCATTCCTCCGAAGGGTTTCTCGCCCGCCTGCGATGCGTACTTCTCCTTCAGCGAGGGACAATTCAGCCATGGCACAGAGCTATCATCGCTGTTGCTCAGATTCTTTGACGATTCGATTTTGACCACTAAAGAATAAAGTCGCGGTTGCGAGCATCGTCGCGCCTCCACTCACCTTGGTTTCTAATGGCGCCGAATCCCGAAGTCCCCCTCTGGCTCGCGAACTTGTTGCTGCCGTACTCCCAAGGGATCACGCAGGGCAAAACAATTTTACGGCGATGGCGCATCTCTTGGCCTTGCGCGTACTCCTAAAAAGGAAAATGGCGAATAGATTTGCGCTGCAAAATGGAGATTGATGCGTGCATCTCGGGGTGACAAAGCGCTTTTCGCCATCGCGCCCCTCAAAAGCGACAAAAAACGTACCGACTTTGGCGCTTGTGACGAGTTTGACGAGGACATGGCGGTTGAGGGGGAAACAGAGCTTCTCAGAGAGTCTTGGCTGATCTGAGCTTCAGAGGAGTGTTGACATTGCTGCACCATGCGAGGGATATCGACAATCCGCGCACACCTCACTCAATCAGGTTTTCGGCGTCATCGGGTAAAATACCGCGAGGGACAGTAGTGCGGGGGGACTGAGCGAGTGTCGAGTGTTGACACTCGACGGGACTGGCCGAGCGCAGAGAACAAGAGATCGAAACTGAAAGTGGTTGATACTGTCACGGGAGAACGAATGCGCGCCGCAGTTTGCATACGCAATCAGCGCAGCCAGCGGATGGTCAAAGCAAACAGATTCCTGGGCCGGAACTTCGCCTCGAATCCAATTAATCCACGCAGATGGGAGATTTGAATTTACTCCGCGAAAGTAAACAATAAAACACTTATCAGTTCGCCTCTTTTGGCGCCTCGAAAACCCTCAGAGCCATCATACTTAATGTAGCGCAAATGGGTTGTGAAGGATCGATACGCGGCGCCGAAAGGAGCGAAAAAAGAAAAAAGCGTCGATTTTAAAGAATTGGGAAGACCCTTGCCGCTGCTTTTGCATGCAAAACAACAACTTAATCGAAGGCCAACGAAGAGCAATTCGATTAGCGGCGGATTGTGTGCGTCGCCGCCGATGGCGCTGAAGAGGAGGCGCGGAGAAACAGCGCTGATTGTTGTATTTTAGCATTTCTGCTTAGTGTATACGATTGTTTGCTTGTTGGGGCGACGTTTGTTGACGTTGTTTACATATTCATGAGTGTGTCGAGAGCGGCGGAGTCGATCGACTGAATGCGAAATTCAAAGCGAGGCGAGTTTATTCACTGATATAGAACGACAGCTACGGATGTGGAAGATACCGTAATAGATGCCCGTCTTGTGACCAATTACGCTACTTGCATTTGGGTCGTACCTCTCAAAGTATCAGAAAACCGAAAAATGTCGCCCCAGAAGCACCGTTTGAACCTGGAATGCGAGAAAGCAACCATCCAATATGCAAGAACGAAGAGTTCCCGGGGGTGAAGGTGATTGCCGGTTTGTGATCGATGAATTCAAGCCGTTTCAACCGGAATGCAACTGGAATCAAACTCACGATCGTTCGCGGCCCGGCTGCACTTCGAAATGATCATACTCCGTCAGCGCTTGACCGGCCTTCCGAACGGAGCCAAAATGCGAAAATTCGCACTTTTAACGCGCCATTGAGAGAAGCGCGGTCTTTTGATTCAGAGCGTCATGGATTGTCTCCCGCTCGAATTCTACTTTGACGTGATTCACAATTTCTCGGCTTCAGACCTCAAGGAAGCGAGCGAACTCTCCGCAAATTCGCAGTGGAAGCGCGTGAGTCGCATCCACGGCGAGCGACGAGTGGAAGCGTGCGTGTTCCTGACGTATTCCGTCGGCCAGAACGCGTTCACATGCGTCTTCAGCATCGGCGAAGATGAATTCACGTTCGCCGAAACGTGCCGCCGGGAGTTTCTCGCGTATTTCCGCGTGAAGTCCGTCACGATGGAGAAGAAGACGATCAGGAAGAACGATCGCCGATTTGTGATCGCCGAGGGCGCCCTCGACGGAATTTTCGCCTTCATCGCGTCACACTTCGATCGACTTCCACGCACCTTCGAGATGCTCAACGAATTCCCTCATTTCGACCGCTTCCTGACGGCGCTAATCCCGGTTGATCCCTTATTCTTCGAGGTGAAACTACGCTATTTCAAGAACGACTCGTCCTGCTGCTCGGATTTCTTGAAATCTCAGCTCACAAAGCGGATTCAACGCCTTCACCTCTACGGCAATTGGCCGACGTCAATCAACGAAGAAATCGGCGGTTTCGTGGAAAAGTGCTGGACCGACCCGAGTTACCGTTTGTCCTGTTTGGTGGCCGACAATACCGCGATTGTGCTCAGCTTCGATCGCTTCAAGCAGCTTCTTGCTGAGCCAAGGGCGCTCTCGCCTCGGATGAGGCGGCGACCCTTCGCGTTCGTTGTCAAAGTGGAAGTTTCATTCGAGGAAGCGATGAATCACGTTGCGGAGCTTCTAGGCGAAATCCCTCCTGAGGAGATGTCCAATCCCTTTCATTTCTCGGTGGAACACGCGACGGTCAGCGTGGAAAGGAAGTCCAGCCGTTTTGTGAAGACGATACTTTCGAGTGGTCACAGTGTCATGTAGATGTTTTCGATGAATAAACGGTCGCGTATCACTGCAGTCAATCGTCCAGAGGATTCGCCTAAAAAGTAGGAGATCTCGGTATCCGCAGTCGATACCTGACACCAATCAGATCAGTTTAACACAGAATAATTAAAAACTGCGGATTAATAGAGTCTCTTTGTCTGCCGGGCAGAGCAAAAAAGCGGATGACCTAATTGGCGCGCGGTTTAAAAGCGCCGCGTTAGGCGGCGAGAGCAACTCGGAGTCAACTTCGAATCATGAAGGTGCACACGGCCACTTTCGTCGCTTCTTCCGTCAGCGGAATCGCGCTCATCGCCTCCCTCATCGGCGTCTTCAACATTTACTCGAATGTGCAGAGCGCCTGGGAGGAGCTCGACACCGAAATGAGCTCGTTCAAGGTCGGTTTTTAAGGATGAAGTGGTTTTGGCAACTGTTGTATTGTAGGGCGCAACTGAGGACTTGTGGCGCGATATCCAAACCCTCACTGGAGGCAGCCGCCAACGTCGCCAGGCCTACGGAGGATACGGTAACCCCGTTCCCAGTTATCAGACCGACCAAATCGAGCCTACCAAGTTTCCCGCGCCCGCTCCGCTTCCGAAGGTCCCCGGAGGACGTCCCGGAGTTCCCACCAACAACGGACCTCCAAGCATCCCTCCGGCTCTCGACCGCGCCACACCGCAAGGAGGATGTCAGTGCAAAGCGGACAACAGATGCCCCGCTGGACCTCCCGGACCGCAGGGAGTTTCTGGAAAGCCAGGGCCCCATGGCATCGATGGTAAGGACGGTCACCCTGGCAAGCCTGCGTTGGATTATACTCCCGAACGCGACCACGGAGGATGCTTCAACTGCCCTGCTGGAGCTCAAGGGCCGCCCGGACCCATCGGCCGCCCAGGAGCTCGTGGAATGGTGGGACCCCGAGGCCAAGACGGTATGCCAGCCCGCGACGGAAGCCCCGGACATCCCGGAGAGATGGGACCTTCTGGACCTCCCGGCCCTGACGGACCTCTCGGACCCGCTGGAGAAAAAGGACACGACGGCACGCAACCCATTGGACGCCCTGGACCCAAGGGACATCGCGGAGAACAAGGACCCAAGGGTCCACAGGGAGACAACGGATTCAACGCCGGACCCGGCTTCCCGGACCTCGCGGACAACCCGGAAACCCTGGACCTCAGGGACCCCGCGGTCACGATGGAGATCAGGGAGAGGAAGGACCCGTCGGACGACCCGGCAAGGACGCCGAGTATTGCCACTGTCCCGAGCAGGGTCACGGATTCCGCAAACTCTAAATTATGTGTTCTTCTGCTCCTTGCGATGTGCGCCTCGAAATAAATGTTTCAATGAAACGGTGTGAAATCAATGTGATTCAATTCAATGGTAACTTAAAGGTTAGCAAAGTCAACGCATTTAAATAAAAGAGATTAAACGACGCTTCAAGTTCTGCACACTCCAGCGTCCAACTGATTGATCTGCGGGAGAGCCAAAATCACTTTTCTGCGGTAGCTATTTTCGTCCTGCTTGTGAATCGGGTTGAATTCGAGATACACGGTAGTCAAGGACTTGATGTCGCGCAGACGATCCACCTCCTTCCAGTCGGAAATCGAATTGCCATTCACCTGTAATTGCATTGCATTACAGATGGTACTAAGGCATGGACTGAAGTCCTCAGTACCCAAAGGTCCTCAAGTTCAGGCTTCTCGCCAAGACCATTGAAGTTTGTTATCTGGTTGTTTCCCAGATCTACAATAATCAATTCCTTCAACGGCTCCAACGGTTCCAATGAATTGATTCCTTGATCAGAAAGAGAGAGCTCTTGAAGCTTTGCCAGATGCTGAAGGCCGTCGATGCTTACGAGGCGGTTACCCTAAAGCGACAGTACGAATTCCTGAAATTAGCTGAATCACAAACCGGTAGACTAAGACTCGTGATTTCCGTCAAATTGTCGATTCCTTCAATCTTCCGAATTTTATTCTTTCCCAAGTAGAGCTTCTTCACGTTGACCAAGTGATTAATATTCTCAATTTTGCGGATCTGGTTGTCTCCAAGCTCCAGCATTTCCAGATTGACCAAATTGTCGAGTCCTTCGATAACGCGAATCTTGTTTGCGACCAAATAGAGATTCTTGAGTTTCAAGAGTTTGTCCAATCCTGGGACATTTCATGCAAATACGTTTCCAATCAATGTTTGTTACCTTGAATCTTCTCAATTCGGTTGTGACTCAAGTCGAGCGATTCGAGGTTCACAAGAGCATCGAGGCCTCCAATCTCCGTCAGCTGATTATCGTACAGTTCGAGATTCTCCAGTGTCAAATGCGTGAGATTCTCAATTACTTTGACAAAGTTCTGTCGCAAGCAGAGCTCCTACAAGCAGAACTGTTAACCAACTAAGCCCTCAAACTGAATCACCTGAAGATCAGTGTAGCGGGAGAGATCGGGAATGTGAGTAACACGACGCTGCACAAGGTACATCGAAGTGGAATCCTCAGGAAAATCATTTAAATCGAACAGATTGTCCTTGCGCTGACCTTCCTCTTCCTCGTGCTCGGGAGGAAGACTGTTGAGTACCTCGATCTGGGACTGAACAGCGGACCCGCTTGGAGGTGATTTGTTGTCTTCCACGGCCATCTAAATCACACGCGGACTGAAAAGCATCAAAACAAAAACGAGGCATTTCAGGGAAATCCCACAACAAGACTACGATTACTACAGTACTCCGTTTTATTAGTTTGTGATCAGACAATTGCAAACTGATTGTACACAATATCGCGAATTTTGTAGTAATCCTCGCATAAACACCCCTCAACATGGAATTTTCCCGCTTCGTTTCGCCTAATACTGGCAACGTTATTGACATACAGTACGCCAGAGCTGAATTCTGCCTGGAAACCCTCTTGAACAAAGAACTGCTTCATATCAGATAATCTTGGGTCGTTCACAAAAACGGCCTGATGAGGTGGAATCTCTGACACGGGCAGCATCTCTAGGTACAGCTTTTCGACTACGTTGGTCTCCTCCACTCTTCTCTGTGCTGGCGCGTCTTCGTCTTGATCGACATCCTCATCGACCTCCATTTGTTCATCGATCTGCATCGCTTTCTCAACCTCAGCCGCTTCCAAAGCCTTTCGCTTTTCTCCAATAAGCGGTTCGAAAACGATTTGGTTGCTGTCGATCTTCCTGAGCACTCGCGCGTCGATCCAAGCCAACTCTGCATCCTTCACCTTCTGGAAAATCAACGACGACATCAGCTGCTCGTTCAAGACAACTTGAAGGATGTGAGATTCGATTGTTGCATCCACAATTTCGCCAAGGGTCGGTGTAAAGACACTTCCCTAAAATTTGATATTATACTCTCGAATGAGCGAGGTGCTTGAGCTCACCTGAACAAGATCACTCTCTCTGACGAAGTTGGCAAGATGCCTCGTTGATTCAACGGATCCGTGCACGAGAATCAATTGTTTCGGTTTGATTTGTGCTAGGATCTTCTTGATGGATTCACCATCTGATCTTCCCTCGAAATCGATGTAGTCGACTTTACAAAGAACTTCGACCTTCGTTTTTGACGAAACGCATTTCGTCGGTCGTTCGAGCGGCTTCGAAACGATTTTCGGTTCGCCGTCCATGCTTTCCGCATCATCAACGATTTGCGATTCTTGAGAAAAGTCAGTATCGATCTCGGGAACTATGCCGTCGTTAATGGTGTAATCGTCAGGTCGAATGATTTCTCCGTAAGCGTCCATCTGTACAAATCCGCAATAAGATTTTTCCAAATAAATAAAAACCGAATACCTTTATTCGGTGCTCTTGATGAGGGAACATTGGGAACGATCGTTTACTCTGTTTGAAAAACGACGATTTCTGCTGCGGTTCGTAGGTCCATAAAATGCTACTCTTCGAGTTTCTACTCGAATTTCGATAATCTGCATGGGTTTATGTCACAAAACGCTTGGGATCACTGAATCTCACCATGCTTGTTAGGGCCCAACTTGCGGTAGTTGTTAGCTCCAGTGGCAGCCGCCTCACAAACAGCGGCGAGCGTATCTTCGTCGTCACTGTCATCGGACTCGTCAGCGTACTCTAAACGCGCATTTCTTCTGGCAGCTTCAAGCCTCTGGCGGATGGCTTCTTGCTCCTCTTCCTTCTTCTTGCGAATCCATGCTTCTAGTTCCGCGCCGTCAAGATAAACGCGTCTTTTCACTTCGAGTCGAATTAAGCTGGACATGTGGCGCTTGGCTTCGCGTGCTTCCGCTATGCGAATCAACCTCGAACCAAGAGTGCGGTCTCCAGAACGACCGGAAACGATAATCGTGTTCTTCGAGTCGGAGCACCAGTCAAGGAAGAGGTCTCGCGACAATCCTGATTCCATATCCAATCCTGACACGAGCACCACTTTGGGTGATCGGATGCGGTAGAGATCAACTTTATTGTGGCAAATCTGCACGTGGCGGAACTGGAAGGGATTGGTTCTTTGTGTTTCGAAATTTTTTTGAATTTTCTCGGACATCCACTCAATCAAACTTTTTGCGTATTCCACTACCGAGGAAGCGACGGAACTCAGCATGATAAGACTATACGTCATCAAACCAGCATCAACACTGAAATTGAGAAATCAAGATAGCGGCTTCCCTAAGTCGCTTACTTTTGCCACAGTTGGTCAAGAAGATGGGCGATTTCGAGCATTCTCCCCGCAGTGTCGATAACAAGCATGACATCGCCGCCATCGCGCACAGTTCCAAGCAGTTTCGTCAGTAACATTTCATCGCGAAATTTCCTTCTGGGTTGGCTGTACATCGAGTTGAATGCGTCAGTAATAAGAAGATTCGGCCTTCCGATTCCATCAAAAGTGCATCCATTCAAATGACGCTCCTTTTTGTGATTGAAATCAACAGCGTACACAATCTCCTCATCTCCCATTTTCGTGATTTTCCAGATGGCGCCTCCCATCATGTGACCTGCCGGATATGGCGTGATTTGGAGCCCATTGTCTCCTTTCAGTAGAATCTGAATTCAGCAGTTGAAATGCCTAGTTTTGTGGGTTTTTTCCTTACAGTTTGTGTGTATTTAACCTGCTGAATGTATCGTGTGGTTTGGTCGATATCGTCGAAATTGAAGTGGTTGAATTCTTCTGCGCTCATGTGGCCTTGCACCCAATCGTAGAGGAACATCTGAGCCATCTTGCACACAGGAACCTGACAACATTCGGAATCATATTTACCAGTCAAATCTCGAAAGCTTACAGTTGCGTAAATCGGGCATTTCAGTCCGCACTTCGCTACCAAGTACGGAAGAGCGCCGGCGTGCGCAATATCACCATAACTCAATAAAACAGCATTGATTTTTGGCACTCGTCGCTTCACAGCTTCAATGTAAGCCATGTCAAAGCGCTCGTCCCAACCGCAGTCAAGCAGAAAGTAAACGTCATCGACCTAAACATGCCTATAGAAGATTGCTGGATCCAGTTTCGCTTACCTGGAGCAGATAACACAGAGGTCCATCATCCTGGACGCCAGAGAGTGCTTCCAATTTGACAATCGACGTCATCGTCGATCAATTACCCGAGGAAGACGTTCTGAAGTGACAAATCTGATGAAATAGCACTTTGCGATGCAAGGAGAATCGAATCGAGAATCTAGAACGCCATCGGGAGAGAATTCTTCTCGTTGAAATCCACAGAACGCGGAAAGCGATGCAAAAATATTTTTATTCGAATGTGACGGCGGTCGGTGCTCCCAACACGAAAACGCTTTTCGCACTTTGGAGAAATGTGTCTTCTCTTCGTGGAATCGAACTTGGTCATCGTGAAAGGCAAACGGCTCTCTCCATTCGGCCATGAAAGCAAAGCAGCTGGCAAGGAATGTAATGCGAAAGCCGCTGTATTAATTATATAGCGATGCTGAAGCTGTCAAAGCGACACAAGTTCCGCATCGGTTTGAAGGAAACAAAATGGCATAAAAGTAAAGAATTCGCTTCGAAGTGATCAAGCAATCATCCGATCACCATGAACGCCATCAGAGGATTCGTCAACGGAAACAACGCTGGTTCCTACGACGCCTACATGCGCCGAATCGAGAATATGCACGGAGACGCCGTGCAGGAGGCCGTCGCCCAGGAGCACAGCAACATCTTGGAGCGCGACGGCTTCAAGTTCTCGTCGGAAGAGTTCATCCGGGCGCTCGGGACCCTCGATGTACGCACTCACACGATTCCCTTCATCGCGCTGCTCGTCACGAAGCTGCACAAGGACATCAACATGAAGGGCGACCGGCTGAACAATGTGCGGCACACGGTGCACGTCGCTATGGACAAACTCGCCCATCTGAAGATGTCCGACGCTCGTTTCATGACTGATTACTGTAAGTTTCCTCGTGTCAACGGAAAGTTTAATGAATCTGTTTCAGTCTTCAATGCGATGCGAATCATCATGGGAGTGACGAAGCACTTGAACACCAAAGAAGACAAGGTCGCCTGCATTCGCGCAGTCCGCAACGGTCTTATCGCCTTCGACGGGGGCGAACGGAAAATCACCATTCTGCATCCGGAGTTCTTCCAATTGTGTATTCAACTTGACGCGGAGAGCATCGCTCGCGAAGTCATCTGCAAAAACGCGCGTGACTACATCCTTGCAGTAAGTCTCCCATGCACCCCGCTTCTCTAAATTTCGCCTTTTCAGAGTGATTCCGCCGACATCGACTATGTCAAATTGACGTTTTTGTACTTCTATTTGGCAGGCGACGTGCAGTTCTATCTGGGGAGTTTCCGCCAGGCGCTCCATCTCTACCTGAGCGCTTTGATGGTCCCCATGGAAAATTTAACCGCGGATCACTGTTTGATCTACAAGCGATTCGTCCTCTTAAACTTCATCCTGGGGAACGCGGTCAAGGAGATTCCCAGCTGCCTTCAGAACATGATGAATCAGACTCTGCGGTCGAAGATCGCGGAGTACGACGAGTTGATCACGTTGGCCTCGAAGGAGATCTACAACTTTGACAACGCGGCCGCCGTGTGCCGACACATTAACTCGAAGTTCAGTATTTTCGAGAAGGACAACAACACGGAGCTCGTGGAGCGCGTGCGCATACGTGTAACCCACGAGGCCGTGATGCGTGTGGCTCGCTCCTTCAAAGTAATCTCTATCGAAAAGGTGCAGAAGATGGCGTTCTTGAAGAACACGAAGGAGACGTTGAAGTTGCTGAGTCAACTAGCTGATGACGGTCGTCTTAAATTTGACTACAACGAAGAGACCGGATTCATGACGATCACGATTCCGGAAAGCAGACGCCCCAACGCCGATGTTCTCGCTGCAGCGCAGAAGAAGATTGTGGATCTGAAGAACGTCGTCAGTCGCGATCACGACAAGACGAGAAGCAGCAAGTTCTTGGTCGGCAAGAACGACAAGGAGAATATGATGTAATCCTTGTTATCTCCACTAGTTCTTCCTTTTTGGTTAATTCTATGCGCTATGATTCATATAAACTTCCTCCTCTATTGTGTCCACATCATTCAAAAGAGAGCGCGGCTCTGTGGGCGGGGCGTCAGCGCCGATTTCACGCTTCTCGAACGTTCTTGTATGCAACACCGTTCGTAACGCCGTCCGCTGCTCGTCATCTTCCATTCGCACTTTATTCATCCCTCTTCCCCCTCCCAACTCACTCTGCGGCTCCTTTCAGGCGGCGATGATCCTGGAACGAGACCTTTCCGCTCTGCCGAGGACGCCATTGAGAGCGCTCCTGCGGCAAACTCTCCCTCAAAGCGACAATCCCCTGGAGCTCTGCATGCAGCTGCTTGAAAAGTCGGCGGAAACGCGATCTGACGCGCTGCAGAGTGCGACTCTGCGCGTTTACCTGAAATGGATGGAGAGGAACCGCGCGATTCACGAGAATTCACTTGACAAGGCGTTTATGGTAATTTCAAGAAGCCGATAGTGTTGTGACAACTGCCTTCAGGATTGCGCGTTCGATCTGTTCATGAAGAAGTTCTCTGACGAACCCTACGACAACCACAAAACCGGAATCAATTCCAGATGGCAGCATCTGCATCAATTCGTGGTCATTTTCAGCAAATTTGAGCTGCTCTCTGATTCGCTGACTGGCTATATCGAGGTTGGTTCCATTCAAAAGCAGCTGATAAGCCATTTCAGGATCTTCTGTCCGAGAACGACTACATCAGCGCGGGCTACTTCATCGCCGTCGCATCGCTTCAACACAAATTTCCTTCTCTTCTGACCGAAGTGCTCCAGCCCGTGTATCTGCAGCAGGGCAGCTCCAGCAAGATCGTGAAGGACCTTCTGGACGGTCATCCCTCCTTGCAAGATGACTTCACCGATTGGCTCATCGACTGCGCCCAGAAAAGCGAAGTTGAGCTTCAGGAAATCGTCATGAAGAAGGTGAAATTCGGAAAGTCGAAAACAAAGCGACGCGCCGTTGATCTTCTGCTGAATTATCATCATGAAGAAACGGCCCCGCTGGGCGCAGGTAACGGCAATAGCCTGCTCGCAAAGCCTGCGTTGGGGAAACTGATCTTCATTTGGAAGATGTGGAAAGGACTCGACAAGCAGCGCGCACTCAACGACATTCAATACGCGGAGCATATGCAGGTGGGAACTGTTGCTTGCTCATTTGAGTGTGAAATTCTTGTTTACAGTACGCTCTGGAAGACGCTCGTCTTCGTGACATCTTCGTCAGCTTCTTGCGACGAAGAGGCGAAAACGGCGAAGCGGCTCGTTGGGAGTCGTTCAATGCGGCTACAACGTAAGACAACATGTGTTTCGTGCTCTTTTGACGCGTTTGTTTAGAGTCGAGCGGAGAAACGGCGATTTGCTGACGAGATATGAACTCGACGGTTACAGCGTAGAGTTTATCGGAGCGTCTTCGGTCGCGGACATCGAGAAAGTGATCAGCGCATTGAGAAGCGTTCGCGATGACGTCGTCGCCTTCGATTTTGAAAATCGTCCGGTGTACAAATGCGATTGCGAAAGGTGATCCTACAGTAACCATTGATTTTAAATGCGAATTTTAGTGCTCTTCTGCAAATAGCCTTCAGAAAGCGCGTTTTCCTGATCGATTTGCTTCCCGCGCAGAGAAAAGAATTGAAGTCGACCTTTGTGCGACTTCTGAGAGAACTATTCTGCAGTTCGAACATCAAAATAGGTCAGTTTGAGGCTAAAGTTGGGTTAATTATGCATGACTGCTCTTCAGGCTTTGGAATCGATGGGGATCTCATCTCCATCACCTCCCTCCTTCCCGAATTTGCGAACGCCGCTCCGATTAACGTCGTTGACATGCGTTCCCTCGCGCACCGATTGATGAAAAGCCCAATCGATGCTCATTTCCAGATGAAGCTTTCAGGTGAATCCAACAATCTGAAAAAGCGATTATAGCCTTCAATGTTTAGAATGGGAAAAAAACGGTGACAGCCTGGCGAAGCTCAGCAAATACTGCCTCGCCAAGGAGTTGGACAAGAGCGAGCAGCTGAGCAACTTCGACATGCGTCCTCTTCGCAAAGCTCAGATGGATTACGCCGCGAGGGATGTTACGGTGCTCTTGGAGATCTATGGAATCTTTGGAAGTCTCACCATTGGGTGAGTCGAGTGATCTAAAGTAGGTTGAAACGTGATGGTTGTTCAGGAAGACGCCCTTCGAGCGCTACATTCAGCAGATCAAAAACTCGAAGAAATGGCAAAAGTGATTTTCTCAATGATGATGCGTTTGATTCGACTTACCCATGTTTTTGTGCTGTATAAACATGCTTTGTTATGTCGCACATCTGCTCTGCGCGACTCTCCGATCGCGGAAAATTCTTCTTTATCGCTTCGTCAAGTTTATTTGGAGTTTAAGTTTATTTAAATGACAATTCGCTGTATTACGAATTCTGTGGAAACATGCAAATGATTTTCTAACAACTGGAATCTCGGAAAGTACCGATTATCATCACTATATAAATGAAAATGAGAAAGAATAACACCATTCTGTCGGTGTGTTTTGTAGTTTCGTTGTCCTTATAAAATGTATCGGCCTCAATTACAACGTCGTCGTCCAAACGAGTGATCAGAGTGTTGACTCGTTCGTCGCTGTCGTCGGCACGGAGTTCTCGAATTAGCCATTCGCGCTGTTCCTTCGTTCGCTTCAAAGATTCTAGATAAGAACACATTTGGTCTATCCGGTGCTTCTGCATCGCGATACTCAGTTGCGGATTGTTCTTGTCCATCTGAAAACGAAACAGTCAGTCAGCACTGCAAAGCACGGATCGCTCAGCTTCGTGATGCAGTACAAGGAGGAAAGCGCTCACGCTTCGGGAATTTGAGCTACTCTCTGGGATATTTGCTCAATTATTGACGCGGGTAATTACAGAACCAAAAAAGGAAGCAAGACGACGCTGCAAAATGGGAACAGGATATTTTTGAGGTGAAAAGTTTAAGTGTGAAAGGAACACCTGAGTTGCTCATTATCACTTCTGCATTGTCCCGTCAGTCGTCGCCACATTCCGCTGCGTTTCACGACAATTCAGCAGGTTAGCTCATATTAGTTGTTTCATCGTTAATTCATCGCCACGTTTCAGATGGACGCAATAAGTCAAGCCATTGCACGCATATACAATGCTTTTAAGTCAGAACAAACGGACGCGTGCAGCGTGGATCCAGAAAGACTTTTCGCGGAGCAGCAAACCAGAATCGACAAATTGTGCTCGTGTGTCGAGTTCCTTGATCTCTCGGACGAACAGCGCGAATCGCTCGTGTTTCTTCTCAATCAAAATGGCTACGACGACAGGATGTACCAAATGCTGCTCCATTTAGAGAGCAAAGCTGTGCGTGAAAGACTGGTTGCACGTCAGCTGTGGTTGCAGCAAGAGCGTCATAATGAGGGCGAGGAATTTCGCATGTGGATGATCTACGGTGCAGTGTACATCTTCCATCTCTTTTTCACCCATCGATTCGTTCAACGGCTTCTTTGTTATTTATTCGTTGTCACTCATAACGTGACCGTATGATGCAATAAAGTTACGACATGTTGCTTCTTCATTTATGATACCGTGCGAGGGGTTATGGGTTTCACGCCAGCCGAATTGTTCTCGTTCATCCCTTCTATACTTCGTAATGATCTTTCCCACTTTTCCCGCAGCTCTTGATCAGGAATCGCGGTGATGCGAAAATGGACGGAAAGCCACCAGAAACAGCGAGGCTTCCATATTGGATGGCTCAAAGATCAAAGTCATTCCCGTGTGACTCAGACGTCCCTTCGTTTGTCGCGCTTGAATGGAGAAAGTCGCGGATTGTTCGATTGTTTCCAAAAAGAATCAACTCGCATTGTTCTCAGGCTCTAGTCATGCTTTTTGTGCTGGAAATAGCCTCCGTCAGGTGCTAAATCGGGCGTTTGACGCAATAGAAATTTTATTTGAGATCTACAAGTAAAATCCGAGATCGCACGAACCGTATTTTCAACTCTGATATGCTGCTGCGCCAAAGGATCAACTACGCTAGCAGACACTGGAGGATTCGCTCGCGGAGCTTGGGCTCTTCGAGGACTCTTTCGACGAAGACCTTTCGCGCTTCTTCGCGGCGGCCAGCGCAGAGAAGAAGCTGTCGCCCGCCAGCGCCTTGCCGATCATGAGCACCTGGTCGGCGTGCTGCGCCACAAGTTGCCGCTGACGCTCGCGCGCCCTTCGAAGGCGATGCGACTCGAACGCCGATTTGATGACGACGAACACCGTGGAATTCGTGGCCGAATTCAGGAGCACCTGCAAAGTCGCCGTGTTAGCCGCATTTCAAGGGGCGAAGGGCTGCTTACCAGCATGTGGCCGATTCTCGAGAGGAACGGGAGGTTTTCGTCGATAATCGCTTCCATCACCTCCAGAGCTGTCGGCCAGCATCGCAGAAGCAAGAACTTGCCCATCAGAAGCATGGAGATCATCTGCAATCACTCAATTCAACACAGTTTGGCTTTTACTCGAATACCTGAAGCGACTTGGTCTTGTCGCGATCGTTTGCGAAGAGACATTCTTTCCCCTGTTCGAGCAGAATCTGCGCTCGCCGCGCCATCGACTGCCGCATGCTGCGCAGTGTGCAAACGGTAAGCGCGGTGATGATGACGAAGGGCCCGAACGTCTTGAGTACGGTAAGGATCATCATACGGTAGAGGACGTGATAGGAGGGCGTTTTCAGGAGGTCCGTGCGGTCGATCTGCTTCGACGTCTGACCGGTCAGCGCGTCGACGCATCGGACTACCGTATACTCGAAGGAGCTGGGCAGCGTGATGACCACGGAGGCGACTGTGATGAAGACCGGAATGCGGATTGCGCAGACGGCGGAGCGGACGTAGGAGTAGCGGCGCTTCTGCTTCTTGAAGGAGAATCGCGCCCTCGTGAAGGAGAGCGGCCGAGCGACGGCGAAGAAGCGCTGTGCGGTGACGTAGATGAGGATCCAGGTCTGGAAGGAAACGCTTAGAGCACGAACGGGGATGCGGGGGATACCGAGGTTGTGTGCGCACAGGTGAGGAGGCCGTTGAGGCCGATGGTGTACCCGTCGATGGAGTGGAGACTCGTGTGGTACCCGTTGGTGATGTTGAGGAAGAGGAGGTCGGCAGCGAGGGAGTAGTGGAACAACGAGGTAACGAGGAGGACGATGTCCCAGATGGCCAGCGCCACCAGCGACACCACCATGGCGCCGTTGATAGAGGTGCGGAAGAGGACGCGGATACAGTACGCGTTGCCTGAAATAACCGAGTTGTTGTGATTGTTCCAATGGCGCTCATAAGCAAATTGACTCTCTTCCAGTGCCCTTAGCGCACCTTCTACGCTAATGAAACGATCTCGGAGTTGCCGTTGGATCCGCTTTGCAAAGTTCACTCTGAGGAGATCCTCTTTCGCTCAAAAACACGCGCGGCGAATCTATTTCTTCCGCTGACGCGAATTAGCGCGATTTCCGGAAGTGTCGGCAACTCACCAATCACGCCGAGGATGATGATGGCGGTGGAGAGCGGACCATCCATCAGGAGTTCCGTGCGGTCCCGCGTCTGTGGACCCGTTTCGCACTGCGGCAGCGGATTCGCGCTCATTGCTTCGCCTCTTCTTCTCGATTCAGCGACCTGCTTGGGGCATAATACGGTGAGAAGCAAGCGCGCGAGTAGTAGGACGGTCGTAGCGAGAGTGAAATCTGAAAGCGGGATTTAAACGGCGGTTCCCACGAAGCCGGAAATGGCGGAATTCGCACGCGAGCAAAGTAGCAACACGAAGTCAGCGGCGGCACGCAAAGATACAGAAAGAACGCTTGTTTACAGCTTGATTACGTAATAAGCGGATTATTTGGGATAATTTGATTCGTAGGGCTTCGCGATCGCCCGGACTCTGCTCGGTGAGCACAAACGCAAAAACGATGCTTTCGGCACGATTTTTGCGCTTCGAATTGCCGCGTTCGCCGTGATTAACGTCGCGGTTCATCTAGAATTTATGGTTTTTCAGTCTGCAAGCCATCTTTAGTCGCTTTCCAGGTTGCTCGCGCCTATAAATACGCTTAACAAGCTGCTATTCAGGCTCCAGGCACACGACGTTCTCCTGCAAAGGTACTTCCTCGCCAACAATCGACTGCGATTGAGCGCTGAAGTCAGCGCGCGAAGTTGAAATCAGCCTCGTTTGTGAAAAAGTTTTAGGCGCCAACCATTCATTATCTCGTCGATTGGCCAAATCGGGGAGTCACGCGCGTGAGTAAGCAGGAAGTGAGTGGGGAATGGGCTAATTGCGCGGAAAAAAACGTTTGTCGGATAGACCTTGATCATTATCCCGGCGGATGAGAAAATTGAACGAAGAAAGCCGAAATAGATTTCCAATTATAGGAGGACCAATGGACAAAGTGCATTCCCACCGGTCCCCTGTGGGCGAATTGGAAGAAAACGGTGCAAAACTGAAACATTCTGCGAGCGGCGAGCTTCTTGGAAACGCCTGGGGAACGGTGCTGACCGCAGCGATCGCGTTTCGTAGTCAAATTGTACTTTGAATCTCTGCGAAACATACATACACGAGGCGAGTACACGAGACGTTGGCTGCTGAGAGTCGCGTAATCCGCCGGAACACTTACGAGGACATCAATCCTAATCCCTCAAAGTCGTAAATTTTGATTTCGGCAAACGATGCGCGCATGGACAAACGAGTAGCGAATCCAGAGGGCGATCGGCTCGCAGATCGCCTCCAGAAGGTGTTCTCTTTGCGCGTGCCGAAGGCGCGAATGAGCCTTCGAAAGGAGGTTGGGCCGATAGGAGCTGAGCGAAAGACGGCGCCGATTAATCTCTGCGTGGAGCTGCTGAGGCGGTGCTTAGCGGCTTGCGCTGAGCGGAAAGATTATTTGAACACTTTGCTTTGACGAAGCTTTCAATAATAAAAGAGCTTATTGGGAGGAGGATTGGAAGAAAACGAGCGCGAGAGACAACGAAACCCGCACAGTCCTGAGATCCGCGGCAGAGAGACGACACCAGGAAATCCGGGTTTCTGCATCGCAATAGCGCCAGACGTATCAGAGAGCAAAGGAAAACAGCCCCAGGGAGGATTCTCCCCGTCTGCATGAGAATAGAAATGAGATTATTCTCAAATTAGCTGATTATTGCGAAGGCGGTGAGCCACCTAACCTAGCGATAGCCACAGGCACTGCAGAGGGCCGAATCAGGTCAGCAGAGGCTGCCTTTCACGACCTCATTTGAAATGGATAATGTGTTGAGAGGGTGGTTCGTTAGCGAAAGGTCGCTCGCGTCATTTGAGTTGAGAATTTGAATTGCAAATGCGTTTCGCGATCTTCATTTCGCGTCCAGTTGGCCGTCATACGGTACGAGGTTTTTGTTTTTCGTTTGCGAAAAGAAACATTTCAAAGCGGCATTCAAGAACAATCGCTCGTCTCAGCGCTGAATCATGGTCAACAACGCAATCCACAATCCAGCCTGATAAGGGGAATCACGGGCCGGACGAGGGTTCTGTGACGCACACGTCTCCATGGGAGCTTCTCATAACCTTCGTCTGTTGCGAATCGCCCGCGAAGGGCTGCGGGGAAACATTCTGAATCCATTCGTGGACTCCCGAACTCCTCAACTGCAAACAGCACGAGGACTCTGTGCGAAGAAACGAATTTCTAAATTTCGCCCACACGCACGGAAGCGCCAAAGTTGGGGTTTCAACTCATTGAATCGATCAATCCCATTTCCGTCGAACGCTCGGTTGTAGTCGGTGGAAACAAAAGGATTGTCGTCAGCTCCCAACACCTAATTATAAAGTTTAAGCTCGTTTTTCGTAAACTTGTTGTGCGCACGCACAGAGGTGCTTGGGGAAGTGAAACATCTCGATCACTTGCGAACTTGCGAACATCGCAAGTCGGCGTGGGGGATTCTGGAATCTATTTTCACGCTCCGAAAAACAGCTTTACAAGCAAAGCCGAGGTGCACTTTGAGCGAAGCAATCCCCCAACGCACTTTGAGAACAGTCGCGTCCTTTGTAAACATCGCTTTTCGTTTGTTTCGCATCCAGGGCAATAGCCGCCCAGCGACGACAAACACCCGATTCCAACCTACATACGGCGGCATTCTTCTTCTTCCAAGCTGTAAACATCGCCGGCGAGCGAGTGACCGTCAAGCAACGCTTGAAGAGTTCGCGTGAAAGCGGAGTTTTTGGAATTCCAGCGCTGGTTGCATGACCGAACTCCGCAGCAGCATTTTGCAGAAGAAACAAAAAATTAGCGCGTTAACCGTCAAAGGAGCCAATGAGCCAGGCGGTTTTCTACGCGCTGAAGCGTCATTCATAGCCATAACATGGCTGAATTATTTACGAAAAAGCGCTTAGCGACCAAACTAAACGCGTGAAAGTTGTGGATTTCAAACATCACTGAGGAGTTTTTGAATTTGGCATTCAAAGCGACCTCCGTCTGGTTGATCTGGTCTCATCGCGGTCATCGCCGCTCAGAAGTCGCGACGAAGATGACAAAACCGCATTTTCACACATAATAATTGCAGTTACGGGATTACAGGTTGAAGAATCGTTTTTTGAAATTGGAAAACACATAAAACAGACCGAAATCCGAATTGCCGCCGAAACCAGTGATTGAGCGAGCACAGAATTGTGATTCGTCACGCTCCGCTCCGTGAAATCACGTCGTTTCGGTAACCTTTGGTCGGAGTCCTTTCCAGAAAACCTTTAATTCTGGTCTACGCCACCTCGCCCGATTATTCCGCTTGATTTCGGAAGTATTAGGACATATTGAGAGATTAAAAGGCTAAAAATGGAGAGATAAGAATGACGTCTGAGTGAAAGTTTCGCAATGAGCGAGGCGATTAAAACAACGCGGGGTGTTGACTTAGCCAGAATAGAAACGATGAGCTGCCGCTCTCGGGTTAAACCTCTGAAAATAGAAAATTATTCAGGAATTTTCCTTAAAATGAAACGCGAAATCATAAATTTCCACAATTTATGAAGACGCCTCGCGCAATTGCGGAGCGCACGCTGAGATTAACACTCGAAGATTGCGCAGCGCTAGGTGTCGGCGAGTGAAAAACGAGAAGCGAGAATCCTCGGATTCGAGTTCGTCGCGTAAGAGGAGCGCGAGGATTGAAAACAAACGTGTCGAATTGTGATTTTAGTCGCTACCGTATAGTAAGGTATTAGCGATTCCTCCGGTGGCTCTAAGGTGGGTTTCCCTTTGATGTGTGTTGGATACCCGAGAGCGAAGAGTCTGACGACTTTATTGGATGCTCGCTCGGGGTCCGAAGGTCCCGAGTGATGATAACACGCGCTTATATATCGGGTCACAGGGCGCGCGTCTGTTTGCATTACGACATGGGCGGCGCGGAGGTCACACTCCGTCACACCTATCACCCCCAATTGCGATGGACCCTCATCGCTCGTCGTAATGCACAGACACAATCGAACAGACTTGATTAGATACAATGTGGGAACAGAGGTCTCAGATGGGAATGCACATAGATTAGATGGAACAAGATGCTGATGCGTTGACTCAATATAATAGAAGGGCTCAGATTAAAACATTGAACAGACGATGACTTAACAAGCAGGTACAAACTCTTAAAAGATTCAAAACAGACGGAAACAGACCAAATGATAGGCGGCGGGATTCTATTCTCTCTACGCTCGCGACGAGTTCAACGACGATTGATTCACTGATTGATGAGAAGATGAGATGAGATGAAGCGTAGTCACAGACGATTCGTAGTCAAAGATGTTGAGCGGGAAGACGATTTTGATTGAGTTGAGTCAAGTGGCATCGGAAACTTCTATGGGCGCCAGAGGGTTTAGAGGCAGCGGATGACAGATAAGATGTCATCGAATAGGCGCAGAGACGGTTAATAAATTGAAGAACCACATTGATCCGTGGACAGTCCAAACACACGGGAAAGCGCAACACCAACCACTCGCTGCTACCAGTAAGGTATTAGCGATTCCTCCGGTGGCTCTAAGGTGGGTTTCCCTTTGATGTGTGTTGGATACCCGAGAGCGAAGAGTCTGACGACTTTATTGGATGCTCGCTCGGGGTCCGAAGGTCCCGAGTGATGATAACACGCGCTTATATATCGGGTCACAGGGCGCGCGTCTGTTTGCATTACGACATGGGCGGCGCGGAGGTCACACTCCGTCACAGTATCACCCCTCGCGCGCCTCAAAGAAAAAAAAAGCTAAATTGTGCACTGAAACACACGTTTCACAGCTTCCTGACGGGATTAGCGGAGTGCGAAGATTCTGGACGACTGGGCTTCGCAATAATCGCCTCAGCGAAGACGATAATTACAACGCGGACATCCTTGTCTCGCGCTGTCGGAACCGAAAGGACAAAATCAGGGATTCTAATTACTTTAATTCGCACAAGAAGGAGCCTCGCGTCCGTGGAAGCGTTGTAGCTGACAAGTACACGGGAATTTCGGATTCGCGGTCAAGGCGCAATGCAAAGCGCTGTCGTCATCGTCGATTCTCGCGCGCGCGCGAGAGGAAGCGCGCTCAATGGCCGGTGTGGGGGGTTATTATGTGCATACATGAATAACAAAACATGCGGAGTCAAAGACGTCACGGATTCAGAGACGATCGAAATCGAATCAGCGCGGCTTGAAAGCGGACTTCTGCGTCTTCATTCAGAGAGGCGCTTGTTAGTTTCGCCGTTCGACCAAAGATTGACCTTATCTCAAATTGATCTAAAGCCGAATCCAAAGAATTGAGTTGCTACGTGTTTGTGTTTTCGTGAATTGAGCGGCTGAATTCGAATTTGTGGCTTACTGTTAGGTGCCCGACGCCCCCACTGATCTGTACTGCTTCGGCCGTCGTTTGTATCTTCGGTCAATTTAGTTCAAATTGTAACGATTTGACCTTTTCGGGGTGTTGATGTAAACGGGCGCATTCCCTTCGTTGAATCGCAAAGCTTTTGTTTTTTGTATTCGATTAATTATTTGGATTGGCGCGCTGTACTCAGAAAAATCTCGAAAATAGAACGATCAAATTGCATCATATAATTGTCATGTATTGACAGGTTAAAATGTCGTCATTCGGCCTGACCTTTTCAGGAACAGACTCAAACGATACGCGTATTCCAGTCAAGAACTACGTTCTAGGGCAAATATGTTGTGATTAGCTATTGACGACGCTATTTTCAAGAATTTTCGCATTGCAGCTGTGAAAGAAACTTCACGTGAGCTTGGGATTTTGCAGTCCAGGGACAATCCAGTCAAGAGCCTCAAGCACCGACTGGCTCTTTTTCGAGCGCCGAAAAAACAACAACAAAGAATCAGCGATTTCGTTTTCGCGCGCAAAGTTACCGTACTCGCTTGCAGTGCAAAAATTATTTTTTTGCTTTATTCCGGCTATTCCCAAGTTTCGGCTGAATGTTACCGCGCCTAGGTTATGTGAGATGATTCATAACCGCATCATCAAAGCAGCAACAAACAGGATTCTTTTCAAATGAGGGTTAACGATGTTGTTCATCGCTGCGAAAACAATATCTTTACAATCCGCTCAAAGAGAGAATTCTCAAACCTGCGTCAAACCTGTATTTACATCAACGGTTGAGCCTGACTACCTCTACAATGAAAACCCATCCTTGGCCATCGCGCGCTGTCCCAATGACCTCGTTTCTGCTCATTTGCCGTCATTGGCATCATGACCTTGTTCTTATAGCAAATCGCCGTTTGAAGCCTTCGAAAAACAAGCGCGCACTCTGCAAATTGGCACATGGGAGTGAGTGCTCGTGGTCAATTCAGAAAACCGAGAAGGAACACACATCAGAAATGCATTGTTCCTGGAAAGGGCCGGGCGAGTAGCGCGAATTGCGGTTCAATCCAGACAAGGAACCACACGAAGACCAAATCACAATTTTGAGCCAATTAAAGCGCATTTCCTCCTAAGTTCCCTCGAGGGAACGCGCGCTGCTGCAACCAAAGACCTCCGCACACAATGCGCATATTCATTAATGTTTCCGCTATGTTTCGCACTTGCGAAAACTCCCAAAGGGACTATAATTAGCGTCAATGTGCACGCAACATGGGAACTGAGGAGGCGAACTTCGAGATTCGCATGGATTAGCGCGGTGGAGCATCGATACATCACGATAAGTGCGGTCGTTTGAATAATTCGGGGATTTGAAACGCGATAATTGGGCGAATTGAGGGTCGGCACGTTGGCGATCTCAGCGAGCAGTGACGAGTGCGCGAATTTTGTATTTCCGTCAGGTCTCACCAGCTTGTTTTTGAGGAAACGGATCGTCTTCGTCTCAATCAAGCAGAATAATTAATCCGACAGCGCCCGCCAACAAGAGCGACTAACTCGCCTTCGCGTCACAATTCTAAATGACTGACTCTACGCAACTCATTTCCTGTACTCGAGTGCGTTTTGAAAAACAGCTCGATTAAACACAGGAAATGAAACGTGGAGTTGTCCGTCTTGCACGAATTCGCGCCCGAAGAGGCGCGTACACCCGCAATCACCTTCGCTGCAATCAAAACTCGCGGAAAACACGTAATAGAAACGGTTCGTGCACGCCAAAAGCCACGAAACGCTTTAAGGATGCTCGCAAAGTGTCAGCGTCGTTTGATTTATCGCACCGGCGTGCAAAACACTCCGAAATCCTGCAAAACTTTGTGACAAAACGAAGCAAGTCGAGGGCAAACGCGAGTGGAGATTGACTTTGCGTGTGGATGTTTTTGTGGCCTTTCCTTATCAGTTGCTCCCTCAAACAAAGAGAACCGATAAGCGAAGGGAACAGGAGTTCCTGGTGTCGGAAAGTAAAAAGTGAATCGATGGAAGCGGACGCTGAAGTGAGCGGGCGGATTGAATGTGGTTATAGATTAGGGGAACTCGATTGCAGAGGTCAGACGAAGACAGAATTCAATTTGCCTCCGTTTTTTTTGGTTGAAAATGAAGAAAAACGTTCATATTTCAAACTACGTGCACGCCTGAAAACTCCCTGCGGCTCACAGCAACATTCCAGACACAAGCGCACAGAAAATCCAAGTCAACTTTATAGGAGAATTTCGTGTTAGGCACTTTCGTCCAAAAAACTATATAAAAAAATTAGCGTGTAAAATTGGAGAGAAGAGGAGTTCAGGCAAAATGCAAGCGCGCGGTGAGTCATCGACGCTCAGAGACACAGCGAGATGTGAAGCCGGAAAAGGAATATCGCGCACTCTCTCCATCTGTTGAGTCTAGGATTAGCGTTTGGATGAGCAATGAATAATATGCGCGAAGGAAGTGAGATGAGAGAAGACTGATACGGGGGATACATGCTGGATGGTAGCGGTTTTTAGCATCTGATGATCGCCGCAGCTACTGAGATAAACAAACATCTACACGCATTGTCGCGCAATCGTCGATTAGGCTACAGTTTTTTATTCGCTTCCTCGCCGATCGCACTTGTGCGCTGGTAGCTCCAACTCTTCTGGAAGTCAACAGTCGCCTCCACTGCACTTGTGAAAAGCGATCTTCCCTAGTCCACTAGTTTTGAAAGCAAAGCGTCTAAATGGCAGCGGAGAGCGAAGAATCCGACAACAAACAACAGAAACTTGTCAGATGTTTTCTACATACCAACATGAGTCACATCGAGTCAAAAGTCCTCGATCCAACGCAATATTCGAAGTAATACAGGTGATATGAAACGAGCTAATGTCAACTAATTACATATACGAGTTTCTCTCAATCAAAACATTAAATTTTTAAACATTAAGTTTCAGTTGTTTTGCGCTATCGAAGACTCGGTGGCGGAGACCTGAAAGCCGCTGGAAAATGAACGAATTCTAAACAACACCCGCAACCCGAAACTGTGGTAGTACTTTTGGGTCAACTGCACTATTTACACATTTGGAATAAGAGAGTCCGTCGTATGATACGTGTCGTCATACTAACAATACGTGCATTAACCAAGATAATAATAAACAGCTCGCCGAGATTGCCGAAGGATCATTTGGTTATCGAGAGCTCAACAACGACCATGAGCCCACGGAGTAGCGCGACAAGAGGATAGAACCTCTAGAAAGCAACGGAGCTCATCAGAAAGTGGTCAAATTGCAAGCTCGCTTACTGTAATGGGATACATTTCTGAATGGGAGAAGGTTCTTGTTGCAAGAGGAAGTGACGTCACCCACAATTTATGCGAAACAATCCACAATGATTTATTCGAAGTTTAACGGTAGTGCAACTAGTTATATTATATTTTTACTGGCCATAATGCTTCCACAGATTCCTGAACATCTCTTCTCGCATCTCAGGGGACAGCTCTTCCATCAAGGCATTGCAAATCTTCGAATCATTCAGCATGCGCACGGTCAGCAGATGTGGATTCGATTCAGTCTAAAAATGGAATTGCAACAGCAGCACAACTACACCAACGACTTACATTTCCTGTAGTGCCGGCGTACACTAATTCCTCCACCTTTTTGCGGTTTTCCGATGAAACTGCTGCCATTATTTGCGGCTGTCCAGCCATCCAGCACAGAAATTCGTAGGATTGACATGCTTTCTGCGAATCAACCATTTTTGTCAGAAGACACACTACAGAAGCTGAACTGGAATTGGTGAAGAAATCAACACTGCTGATCACAAGAAATATAAAACATAAAACGCGGAGACAAATGAGATAAATCGGATCTTGAAAATAAATCATGGCTGTCCACATACAAGTAAAGCACGTAAACAATTCCATCAAACACTAAACACCTGAACAGCGGAGCGGAATCCACACTCGAGCGCTAGCTGCTCATAAATTATCGCTGTTGAACACAACAGCACAAACAAAATAATATGCGCTGCGGTGAAACATTCAAGTTGCCCTATTTACAAAACGGAGCAGAAGAAGAACTGCGTATTTAATCACATCGCCACCGAGACCCACACGCATGGATGCCAATTGACACTGTTGATCCAACGCCCCAGAGATGGCGATTTCAACGACAAAGAGTGAACAAAACTCCTTCTACTAAAGAAATCGGACATCGTGGTAAGACCAGATTCGAAATCCTGAGTCGAATTCAAGATTCGAATTGTTGGTCTCGGAGTTTTACCGTATGATTTTCGAGCACACACTTGCCTCGATCATTTTTTGGGATTCGGCGAATCTTGTGATGTTTTCTCGGATTATGAGTTGGCCGTCTTCTGGAATTTTGTGTTGCCGAGCGTCCAGGAACTGATGGTTATACTGAGGTGCTTGATTGCCTGTTGCTTGTCGTTTAATTCGTTGTCTTTTGCAATCTGGGATGAGTGGCGAATGCTGCCGGGTCGGAAGAAAGTTTTATGTGATTGCATCGGATATTTCTTACTCGCTTGTCGAACAATTCAGCGGATCTTTCTTTATTTGTGAACAGTTTTTACTTAAGGAAGTCGTCATGTCGGACTTTCTTCTGCCCAAAAAGGCAGCCGACGGCAACGAAACGCGTGATGTTCGTGAAACTACGATCAACGTCAATGGTTTTACCATTCGATTTGATCGGTCGGAGAAACTAATCGTGTACCAATACGAACTCGTTCTCCTTGGCATTTTCGTTTCTCCTTCCCGTGGAAGAAAGGAGATCGATCTTGTCCGTTCGGTGAAGTCTGAGTAAGTTTGCGATTAGATGATCTGTACTCGTTTGTTTCTAATTTAGTGCCCAGCGTCAAAGTCGTCGCGTCATGCTGTGGGAACTTTTCCACCATGTTTTCGACAACTATAAAGACGTATTCAGTGGAAACAAGTATGAATACGTTTACGACTGTGGCAACATTCTGTTTTCACGGCACAAGATCGTTGAAGAAGGAACTAAGGAGATATCCATCGATACGGTTTGTGATTTGGGATGTCATAAACTGAAGAGAAAATTTCATTTTATAGTCTCGCTTGGAAGGCGACGCGCGCCAGCAACTTCAGCGTCTTAGTGAGGTCATCATCAAGATCACACACACTGGTTCGATGGATTTAAGTTCGCCGGACCTGTGGTCTTCTGATAGTAGCAGTGCTGCAGAGCAGCGTTGCCGAGGCATGCAGCAGTTCCTGGACATCCTCACCAGCCAAGAGATCAACAAACGGTCAGTTTCTTACCACGTGTTTAATCGATTTGAACTGAGTTTTAGTTCTGACCAGCTGATCTATAAGAACAAGCGATATAACAAACATGATGAACCGGGCAGTGAGGCTCATTTGTCGAAGGTTATCAAGAAAGGTTCTGAGAAGAACACCGCCATCATTGGTGATTGTGGAAAGGAACAGGAAGCATTGCTGGTTATTGCGCCTCGCTGCTCGCCATTTTTCCAGACGGGAAAATTGCAAAAGTATTTCGAAGACGTGCAGAGGGAGTTCCACGTTTCCCCATCCGACCGCAGGTTCCGTTCGGAACTGAAGAAACACCTCACTGGTACTAGAAATGATTACATTAAGATATTGTTGTTGTTGTTGCAGGCCTTCAAGTAGTTACTACTCACCGAGAGAAACCGCAGCATTTAATCATCAAGGGAACAACTGAGCTCTCGATTAGAGAGCAAACTTTTTCTCTTACCAAGGATGATAAGACAGTCGACGTAACCGTAGCTCGCTACTACGAAGACACCTACAACATCTCAGTGAACAAGGATTACCCTTGTATCGTTGTCGATCAGATGTTTAAGGGAAAGAAGGAAAAAGGTTTTTATCCATGTGAGGTTCTCGAAGTGACGCCTGGTCAACGTGTTCAAACTCAAAAGCAGTCTCCGAAGTTGGTGAGTCATTAGAATACGGTGATAAATAAAACATCTTTGAATTTAGGTTGAGCAATTGATTTCTCATGCTCGAATGTTGCCTGGGCAAGTCAAGGAATCAACTGTTGCGGAACACGGAAAGTGCCAGCTGAACTACAACAACAAGCACTTGCAGGCATTTGGCATCACAATTGACGACAAGCTTCGCACTGCACCTGCTAAGATTCTCCCAGCTCCCGTGGTTAAGTATGGAAATAGTCGAAGTGAGAACACTGACGACGATATGAGTAAGCGCCAGTGGAAGCTGAAGAGAAACACGTTCGTCAAGCCTGCAAAGTTAGCGGACCGCTCTTGGGTTGCTGTTATCATTGAAAACGCTCTAAGTTGTCAAACTGCTATGTATGTTTTATCCGTATCTTGTCCTTATCGTTCTCATTTGTTTGGTTTTAGGAGATTCGTTACGCGATACAGAGAGTGCGCCAAGACACACGGAATGGATCTCGGCGAGCCTGTTATCACTCGTATGCAACGTACACACACGGAAGACATCTGGGAGAGGGCGTGCTATTGGAGTGCCAATAAGGTTAAGTTCGTTCTCTTCATCATTGGTGGCGACAAGCGCAGCATCGAACGTGATTTGCTGAAGGAGTCGGAGACGCTCTTCAGTTTTGTCACACAGAGCGTTCACATGAAGACCGCTATTAAAGCTGTGGAGGAGCACAGTGGCATGGTATTCCAGAACATCATCATGAAGAGTAACTTGAAGTTGGGAGGAATCAACCACGAAATCCTTTCCTTGCGTAATCAGCCCAGTACGTTTGCGTAAGTCGTTTTTCTAACTTTTGTCCCATCTAAATTTTTCTTTTCAGGAACAACCTGCTTCCTCGTGATCGCATGTTTATTGGACTGGATATGCAAAGTCCTGGATCGCCGATTTTGGGAGGTCCTAACGAGTTCAGCACGGATCCTACTGTTGTTGGTGTATGTGTTCCTTTTAGTTCCTCTTAGTATAAGCGTTATTTTCAGATGTGTTTCACTGTTGGATCAGCAGCCGACATGCGCGGTTCCTATTGGTACCAGCGTGCTACGTTCAAGCATATGACGATGTTGACGGAATCAATCACTCTTGCTCTTAAAATTTACATGAAACACAACAGGGAACAATTGCCCAGGGACATTGTTATCTTCCGCGGTGGCGTCAGCGAGGGAGAAATGGTTGTGGTATGTGTACTACTGAAAACAGATTTTCATAGCATTGCTTAGATTGCACGTGAGGAAATTCCCCAAATCCAAGCTGCTTTCCAGAACAAGGAATTCAAGAAAGGCGGAAGACGCTACGAACCTCACTTGACTGTCATTTTGGCTCAAAAACAGTGCGGAGTCCGTATGATGCCAGTCAACATCAATCACAGTGCGCGTGGAGCTCAGGGGCAAAACGTTGAACCGGGAACCTGTGTTTCAAGCGGCATCATCAGCCCGAATCGCACCGAGTACATCCTCGTCGCTCAGAACGCGTGCATTGTAAGTGAATTACCAGTTTCTGGAGTTAAACGCATTTCCAGGGAACTGCCAAGCCTACTCGATACATCGTCATGCACGACACTGGTATCAAGCCGTTCACCATTCAACAACTGGAGAATATGACCAACGCCCTCTGCTATCTGCATGGAATTGTATCGTTGCCAGTTTCCCGTCCGGCTCCGTTGTACTCTGCCTCTGATCTTGTAAAGCGTGGTCATGCCAACTGGAAGTCACGCGAAGTTCGTCATCACGAGACTAGTAGCTCTGGTTCTGGTTCCCGAGGACCCATTGGAGACGATTATTTCGATCCGCTTAACCAGAAGCGTTTGCTGTTCCTCCCACAGAAGTTCGATTCGAAGTTCTGGGCATAGTTTGTTGGTTGACATTATATTTTTGTTGTTCTTGTGACTAATCTTCGAAAACTAACCGCATGGTAAATTATTTGTCTTGTAATTTTTAATTCGAGCTGACGGCAACCTCACGACACATTTCACTTTATTTTTACATAATCACATTTAAGTTCACAAAGTGATACCCAGGAAACAGTCCTGAAATTTATTGATTTCATAAGGAATTTTCTTAAAGTTATCATACCTTTAAGTTCGCAATCAATTCCGTTCGCAGCATAGTAAACCAACCGGTTTGCGAGTCGGTGGTCACGAGGGCCACCGCGATAAGAGCCACGAATCTCGCCCACTTTCGGCCGTTGTCCTCCTTTCCGTTCTGTTTAGCCTCCTCATTAACTTCTTGATTCTCAGCAACGGCAAGGACCTTCATGATTCCCAGCTCCACGGATTTCTTGTCGATAAAGAGAAAAAACGTTGTTTCAAACGCTTTCTGGTCGTAGATTTTCACTTTCAACTTGCGTTTGTCGCCTTTAGATAGCTGAAGAACAGCTTCTTCTCATACAACAGAACACGAAGAAAGCTTACTTGGCAGCGCGACGACACTCCCAGGGCAGCGGCGGCTTCTTGCCTAGTCAGCGAACTCTTCAATCCGCACCAAACGGAGTCGACACCTGAAAATGTCAATGAAATTGAAAAGTACGAAAACTCTTATTTACAAACCGAGTTCAGATCCATCGAGCGTCACAGATCCTTTCCATTTCAGTTGATTCTCGCCGGTTTCCTCAACCTTGTGGAACACTATTTCACGGCTGTACTTCAAACCGCTTTCGTGAGTCACAAAGTCACCCATGACGACTATTCTGAACAAAATTCAAGAAATCTGAGGAGAGAGGGAAAACCAACCGACCGATTCGCACGATTTTAGTCGACAGAGTGAGTTCGCAGTCAAGCGAATTTTCTGTGGATTTATAAAGTAGACAGACGATTTTTACTCTCGGAACAACTTTCAACGGAGGAGATTCACAAGTTTCTCCGACGACGCGCGTGACTATTTATCATCTTGATCCATCGCTCGATCGGATACTCAGCGCCCGGTCGACTATCGGGCACTTGTTCCCAATATGCGTGTTATGACCGGTTGTATGACCAAATGACCGGTCGCTCTGGAGCTCATTTTTGTGTGGAGCTGGAGAAAATTTTGTAGATAGTTTCTTCACTGAAATGTTCGACCTCCTCGACGCGGTGCATCTTTGTAAATTAACCCGATCGTTTCTGACTTCGAGGTCATACGCGAATTTAAAATGTTGCACACTTTTGAGCTTTGCGCACTTAATTTCTGCTTTCAGGCTTCTCGAGTCTCAGACTGATTGCAATGACGCCAGCTCGGAGGCTCGGAATCTCTGTCAGTTGCATTCAACTGTTGAGACGAGAGCCGGTTGATTAAACTCAACTTCGCGTTCTCTGTTTTCGAAATGTATGCTCTTCCGCTCTCCGTTTATCGGGTTTCAAACGACGAATTGCAGGTCGAAGAAGCCTGGAGCGAGCCGAGAACCGCTGAAGTCGGAGAAGTCGACGAAGCGGAACAGCTCAGTTGCAACAATCGTCGGATCGGCGGACAAAACGCAGAAGAGTTGCTTGAGCGTGAAGAGCCAGAAGAGTCAGAAAAGCGCGTCGAGCAACGTTAGTGGATCGTTGGTGATCTCCAATGGACTCGACAAGGAGATGGCACGCGCGCTCTCGCAGCATCCGTGGTATCATGGACTGATGCCCAGAGAGGAGATTGAGGACATGCTGAAAGCGGACGACGAATTTCTGGTCCGGAAGACCGATGTGAAACAAGAAGTGAAGTACACAATCTCCGTCCGAAGCAAAGGACGCATTCGCCACATCCTCCTGAGTTATTCGAAGGGAAAGTGGTGTTTGAGAGATGTGAGTTGACCACTGTCGTCAGCTTCACCTCAATCCATTTGATTTCAGCAAAAGATGGACTCAATCATCGAACTGATCGAATTCTACATGAATACAAAGATGCCTGTGCAGTCGGATGGCGCAGTGATCACCAAACCTGTTCCGCGACCAGATTACTACATTCTCCACGATCACATCGAAGTGAAAGAGAAACTGGGAGGCAAGAATCTTCATATTGCTAGTTTAATCCACCTTCTTCAGGAGGAGCCTTCGGCGATGTCCACAAAGGAACTTTGAAGAGATCAGACGAAGCGGTAGACGTGGCGATCAAGAAGCTGAAGGGTCAGATGCTGAAGAAGCAACGAGCGGAGTTCATCAAGGAAGCGCGACTAACGCGCAAATTCGATCATCGGAACATTGTTCGATTGATCGGCATTGCTCCACAAGAAGAACCTATCATGATCGTGTTGGAATTGGCTCCCGGTGGATCTCTCCAGTCGCATCTGAAGAAGCACCCTGAGCTGACGATCGAAAGGCTGACAAGTTACACGAAAGACGCTTGCCGAGGAATGTGCTATTTATCTGGTCGAAAGGTGGGAACGTTCCTGTCTTCATTGGTGTTATTTATTAACTCGATAGGTAATCCACCGGGACATCGCGGCTCGAAATTGCTTGATGGGCCAGAATGACGAAGTTAAAATCAGCGATTTCGGATTGTCCATTGCCAACACCGATTTCTTGAAACTCGACAAACTTCGGAATATGCCGGTGAAGTGGTTATCACCTGAAACACTCAAGAAAGGAGAATTTTCGGCGAAAACTGATGTGTGGAGTTTCGGGGTGATGATTTGGGAGATTTTCTCGAGATGCAAAACGGATCCGTTCCCGAATGAGAGCAACGCCCAAGCCAAGGCCAAGGTCTGTTCGGTTGCTGCAGTTTGATTGTCGAAACTCATTTGTTTTAGATTATTTCGGGTCAGTCGCCGATGTCCGCGCCACCTGGTACCCCGAACGTCGTCAGCGTCTGCATGCAACTCTGCTTCACGCAGGATTCTGCTTCGAGGCCCGAATTCGACGCGATCTTCAAGTTGCTCGCACCCAAGGAAGCGCCTCCTCCAAAAGGCGATGAGTGATGCGAATAAATGAGTTATGAATTCACATATTGAAAGTGAGCATGAAAACGATAAGTGAACAGATAATCATGATGGATGTCGGCGAACTGGCAGATTTGCCGAAATTCTCGTATTTTTGAGTGGCGAGCGTTTCCAGTCGGGTTTTCCCCTCGTCTTCTTCCCTTTTGATCGTGTCATAAGACTTCTGAATTGTGCAAATGCGAGGAAATTGAATTAAGATTGTCCTACGCTGAGCATATCGCCGATTCGGTCGATCTTCTTCGGAGACTCGTCGTCGTCGTCGTCGATGACCTCTTGAAACGCGTCTCTCATTAAGTCGCTCGCGTTCCTCCGCGACAGAATGGGGACCCATTCGATGTGGACGTGGCCGTCGGTGAGCGGCCCTGGAACAAAGCGATAAATCGGTGTTTTACACAGAATAACAGGTCATTATGTTACAACGCTGTGGTTAGGCGGTCCTCTCAACGGGATATACCGTAATTTCGATTGTGATAGACCACCAGAGAGTTGTTTTCGATGAAATTCTTATTTTTAGGTGAAAGATGCGTTTGTTTACTCTGCCGAGTGTTTATAAAATGAGAAGTGAGACGAGTTTTCGATAAGAATGCCAATTCCGGCGTAAACAACGATCTCTCAGAAGTCTTCTTCTGCAAAAACCAATTTTCTTAATTAACTCCGTTTTCTGCACCCCATAAACGGACCCCAACGAGCGCACTTTGGGTTGAAATGGTCCTTTGAGTCATTAGTGCTCTCCGGTTTCACTCAAAGCCTGCGATCGATACAATTAGGCTGTCCACCAGGATCAGATGTCAATTAACAGCCTTTCTTCCACACGCAACACGCAAATTAGCGGCGCCACAAGACGCGTCTGCCGCGCCGCTAACGACTTTTTTGTCTTGCCGTGTGGATGGAAGAGGAAGGGAACGCTCACTTTACTACAATTTGCTCGCTTGGGGCTTTCAAGGAAGGGACGGAGGCAGCCCAATGGTCAACATTGCTTATTTATGCCCCATTTGAGACGATTGCGTGGCGGAAACACATTAATTTCGGTGACGGACACGCGGGTGTCCTTTGGGAGCAAATCTGAAACGCGCGAGATCGCGTCACGTCACCACTGACCACTTTTTGGTCAAACGATCCTGCAAACTGCAGTCCTAAGGGCTTCAAACTAAGGATCTCGATGAATCGATCGGGGGAATAAACTTTGAGAGTCACGCAATAACTTTTATGCGATTTCCTCTCCGTCGTTTCCCTCGTTGTGCAGAAAATCGAGCGCCGATCTGGGAGATTTCGAGATAACCGCGATTAAAACGCGGCAAAAACAAGTTTCCGGTCATAACGAAACGCCGCCGCGCTCATCCCGGCTTCGCCTCTCATTTCTCACCTCCTTCAGCAGTCTCTATGCGACCGTCACTCGCTTCAGCGCCGACCAACACCGCAAATGAACAAACGACGAGGAAAACAACTGCAGTTGTTAATCTGGCCATAGTGGAGGAGAGTCTGTCGGACAGAACGAAGATACGAACGCAAGACGGCGCCTGACTAGAGGAACGCGTCGCCACGGACCATAATGGAGTCTCCCAGTTGTCTCTTCGTTTTCTGCAAAAAGCGCCCAAAATTAGAAGAAGCGCCACTCGCAGAAAGAAACAACAACAAACTGCAGAGCGACGGCGTCGCTTTGAAGGGAATCAATTTCAACGCGCAATGTAGCGACGACCGCCTCCAGGATCACGAGGACACGCCCCCGAGAAGCGACAAGCGAGCTATGTGTTAATGGACAGCGGTGGAAACGGCGGTGAGGATTAAGATTAGCGGAGACGATCGAATTATCGCGCAGAAGCGTTTGCGTGAATGTGCGCTGAAGGGTGAGTCGATTTCCTGCGTTCCGCTGAAAGAGAGTTGCACAATTCGATTTCAAGCAACAATGGAAAGAAAGAGGGAGAGAGAGTACGAATGAAGCGATGATGACAGGAGGGAGCGCCTGGGAGTCGCGCGTTTGATCAGAAGCGCCGATAGGTAAACGAGTGCTAACTGAGAGAAAATGAGGAGATAAAGAGTTTCTGACAAGTGAGCGATAAAATTGACGCTCGAACGACCTTCTCCCGCAATCTTTGCGAACAGAAGTACAATTACAGTAACCTGTGCGGAAAACGTGAAGAGAAGCACGTTCTCACTCCACGTCTAGACAGAATCGCGCATGCAACTGGGCTCCACAGCGCTGTTCCCCTCATTCGCATCTCTTCGACTGTGAGAAATCGGCTTCAACAGCTCATTTCCAAATTGTTTTTCTGAACAAATGGTTTGTTCAGAAATTCTTCTCGTGTTCGGCTTCACCGCGCACCTCTGCGCAGCGCTTCTGTCGATCGTCTTCACCGTCGTCGGTTGCCGTGGGAGGAAGTCGAAGACTCCACCACCCGACACATCACCGAGTGGTCCCGCGACAAAGTCTCCGAGCACTCCGGTGAATGCGCCGTCTCCATCTCGCAGCGGAGAAGAGGAGCCGCGATCTCCGATTGAACATGGCGCGTCTCCGAAGAAGTGGCGGCCGTCTGGACCCGCTGGAGCTGCCTTCTCAAATCACTGCAACGGAGCGCCGTCCGCCCACACCGATGTGAAAAGCGACGACACCGATCTCACTTCGCTCAATATGCAGAACATCATGGCGCAGTAGGTTAATCCACGTGTTTCTTCACTTTTCGCTGTTCAGAACGAAGGCGGAAGTCAATCTGAAGGCGAAGAATCCCGCCGGACAGAACAGAAGCGCGTTTTTGGATCCAAGAGACGCCGACGCCGTCAGTGGATCGCAGTACGCCGCTCCGAAGCCTCTGAATTGTGCTCGCCAGGCGTAGAAATTGACCTTGTCATTTGATGTGAAACCCTGTGAAACCAACCTTTTTGAGTTGATAAATATTTCAATTTTCGATTGTGGAGGGTGTTTGTTTCTCGTGGTTAGATTTCGACCACAGGAAGCGACAACAATGTGAAAAGTACGGGAGTGTCAACGCCATGAAGAAGGTAATGGCGGTCTTGGGAGGCCCAGTAGATTGTATTCGCCAATACCGCCATCACGGTGCCACAGAATCCTAAAAACCATGCAGGAATGTCATGCAGGAATACTGAAAACTCACAAACAGTGGTACGAGCAAACAACGAAAATTGTTTATTGAAATCTGCTTATAATCAGAGAAGTGCATAATGTACGGCAGTTTACCGACTTGCCATCGGAGACAGGACACAAAAATACATCAGTGACGGCATCAATCTAGCTGTGTTGCCTGAAATGGACGTCTTTTACGATAGAGTAGCCAAATCTCACCTGTTCATAAATGAAATAGTCCAAGTTGGGAATCTGCTTGGCGTTCCGCCTGTAAATTCGTGGAACTCGGCGCAATTCATCAAAAATTGGATGTGCGAGAGCTTTCGTTGCGGACACACGCAGATGAGGCTCGTAGATGAGGCTTTTCGACACCAAATCGAACGCTTCTTTCGGGAAATCTTCGTTTGCGTAGTTCTAAAGACCATCTGATCAGTAGACACAAAACAGCGAGTGACTCACAAGCTCAAGTCCACGGGCTTTCTTGCGCAGATATCGCGGTCGTTTGATCTTCATTGATTTGATCTGTTCTTCACTGGGATACCCGAAAAGATCGATCACCAATCGCGCTTGATTGTCACTGTTTCGTCCACTCAGCAGCACTTTTCCAGTGAAAAGCTCAGAGACGATGCAAGCGGCTGCCCAAAGATCTAAATGCGAATCTCTGCGTGGACTCTCATGGAAAAGGCTTTACCAATTGTTAGAGTATAGGAGGTGCTCCCGAAAATGAGCTCTGGAGCGCGGTAGTAACGCGTGACCTGATACGCCGGATTCACTTCATTCGGCTTCAGCTCCTTTGCGCTGCCGAAGTCGGCCAACTTCAGGAGACCCCTCGCATCGTCCACAATCAGGTTCGAAGGTTTTAGATCACGATGACAGATTCCCATATTGTGGATGTAGTCCAGAGCGCAGTACATTTGAAAGGCGTAGAGCTGAAAAATTCCATTATTCAAGCTCCACACAGGTGTCTTTGCCTTAGAATCAAGAGGATCGATGCGTTTTCGTTCCCGGCGAAGTTTCAACAAATCGGTCGGCAGAAATCGAGAACCATGCAGTGAACATCCTAAAATATAGGCCAAATCGCACGTAATACAGAAGAGTTGTCCTAAATACCTCCTTTTCGATGTTCAGCGTGAAATGGTACAGTAATCGGATGATACTGGGATGGTTGAGTTTGGCCAGAAGCAGAATTTCGGTGACGGTAGTCTGGACGCTTTCCCTCGGTTTCCTGAACAAAAATCACGTTGAAGAAACAGAAGAAGTGAAGAGAAACAAACCAACACTTTTTGATTGCGATCGGAAGCTCGCTTGGAGAAGTGAGAGTCGCCGAGTAAACGTTGCTGAACACGCCGTTCGCGTGCAGATGCTCATCGACAAAAGCGATGCGCACAGGACTCTGTTTCCCGCTAGCGTGCACTTGGAAAGCGCTGATCTGACGCCGAAAGCTCATTTCGAGAGAAACACGACGAGTGGGCAACCGCTCAACCGATCGGTACGAAGGGAAACTGGAAGTGATCAAGCACGCCGTGCTCACCGACTCGTCTGTGGAGAAGAAGAACTGATGAAGGCGCTTAACGCGCACGGAAAGCAATGCCAGCGTCACTTTCCACTCGCATCTAAGATTTTCCGAGTTTAGAGCTTTCGCTCAGCAACGAACGATGAAGTTTTCGTCTTTTAACGTCTTCCGCTCAAAGGATTCTTCCACAGCAGACGTCAAGCGGAAGATGAAATTTCGTCGTCCGTTCCGTCGTGTTGCGGACAACCGCCTGAAGCTCCTTGCGCCCGAACTCATTCAAAAGGACAACGTAGAAGAACCCTCTTCAAAATTCCCGAACTCCCCCGCACGGACGCTCTCTGTCGGTGGCTCCACCGACTCTCCAGCAGCTTTAAAAGACGCTCCAGAAGCTTTTGTCGGTGAACGAACGCGATGCAGCGACAGGAAACGAATGGAGGCGCTCGCTTTCGAAGCGCAGCTGATCGAAATCAAACGCGAGAAGAACGTGGCAACTCCTCTCCACGGCACAAGAACTCTGAGATTGCGCTCTCTGGAACTTGAACTGAAACTTCTCGAAATCAAACGAGAGCAGCAGTCGCGAAATCAATCGAAGATCAAAGAATCACCGAAGCAGTCAACAAAACTCTGCGAAACTGCGTTTTAACCAATTTGCATGAAATAAAAAAAGTTCAAGAATTCGGGAAATTTATAGATTACAAGAAATGAAAAACAAAAATTTCAAAAATAGATTAAAGCTGAGATTTGCAAATCACAGATTTGAAATGACTAGAGGAATGGTTTAATCGCTGTCGCTGTCGTCCTTTCGGTGTTCACGCTGACTGTTCAGTAGTTCACAGACGTGTCCGACAGCTTTCGGTTTTCCGTCCGGTCCAATTGTTCCGGGTTGAATCACCCCAGTGTCCATCAATTTAGACATCGCTTCCACCATCTTCATCGCTTCATATTCCTTCTGCTCCTCGGACATGTTCTCCCATGCGCTGTTCTCTCTAATAGGGTTGATGAATCCAGTTACAGGGTTCACTCTGAAGAACAATTTAGAAAAAGGCCCAGTGAAAATGTCTTACTGGCTCTGAACTTCTTTATAGTCGTCAGTTTCAGAATCTTCGCTGTCAGATTCGTTTCGCACCCTGTTCAGAGATCCAAACAATCCTTGTTGGCGAACAGCCCCGCGGAGTGACCAAGACCACAGTATTTCATCATTCGCCCAGCTGAATACCGAAGTTTGATAACGGGATCAGTTTTCCGTATGTACTTACGTGATTGCTTGCAGAGGGTAAAGAGGAACTCAGCAGCCATATCAGTTGCAGATGACGAATTCATCATAATGCGGATGATCTTCGCTCGCAGGGTCTCGCCCTCGTCAGGTCGATGCTTCACATCGGATGCTCTCAATGGAGGCAGCACCATCCTTCGACAATATCGTCGAGCTCCTTTCGAATGCCGGCATATAAAGTGGAGAACTGCAAAGTAACTGACCAAAAGCCCGCTCTCCGATCGCGGAGTCTAAAAGAGAATAGTCGTTCACTTGCCAACCGGAGATTACCTTATCAAATTTGTCTTTTAGACCATGCAAAATGGCTTTGGGGAATGAAATGTCATAATCTTCGTAAGTGTTTTCTGGATCAGCCTTTTCAAGTTCTTCCTTCTCGAGCTAAATCTGCCCTCTTGTCATATCTTATTTTCGATTGAATCTTACCTTTGGAGCAAAACGAATAATATGTCGGTCCAGTCGGTATAGAATGTTCACCACATTCTGTTTAGTTGGCTCCAAAATGTGTACATTGAGTATTAGTTGCTTGCTGAGGACAGCGCACTTGCTAGCTGTTTCCTGCAGACTAATCAGTTGAAACAAAGTAGAGAGTATAAATTACCGTATACTGGTTGAATTCGGTGCCACACACAATGTTGTAGAGAATCTTTAATGCTTCATTAGCTGTGTCATCCTCTTCTTTTGTCAGCGCTGTACCAGTAAATACCGGTTTTGTAGAAAACTCTAAGATACGGTAGAAAGTAGCAAGAGTTGATTCTGATAGAGTCCATTGTATCTTAATGGCAAATAATTATACAATAGAGGCGAATCACTTACTTTGACTTTTGGTTGAGTAGCGCTAACAACAAAGCATAGGCGCAGATCAAAGAAGAAGAATTGAGTTAAGATACCAGTGGGAAACAGCTTCAGGTAGCGGTAACGATTGTTTCCCATCTCCGTGAAGTCGCCCTCGGTGAATTTGTGAGATACTTCTTCAACACGATCGAGCAAAGTGTCAACGTACGATTCACTAAATATTTGTGGTGCAAACTCCTAAATAAATCCAACGAGCGACTAACGCGAAGACATCTCGAGCCACGACGGAATGGAATAAACTGTTGATGATGCACTTTTCAGCTTCCAGGATGGCTAAAATATAGCGTAAACAATACATTTGCGACATGAGAGGCACCGTCGACATTTTCCGAAGATGACGTTGGGAAAGCGATTGTCATAAACTCGCGACAAACCTCCTGAGTAAGGAGCGAACCGAGCCGGTGTCATCGCGACAGATGATGCGCAGCAGCGACAGAATATTGCATTGAATTTTTTCGGGAGCGCCCGAAAGATGATCGACGATGAGCTTTCCGTATGCCTGAACATATCATTTAACCTATCCACCAGTGATTCAACCTACCTGCTTGGCGCCGATTTTGATGTTCGGGAATTTCATCTGTTTTTCCAGTGACTTGATGACCTCACTGGATTCCTTCAGAAACGCTCCATTCTCGTCCTGTGCGTTCTCGAGCAATGTCGACCATCGGGCGACAATTTCTGTTGTTAGGTTGGCCATTATTTTACCTGAAAATGGAGGAAATCAGAGAGGCGAAACGTTTTCATGGCAACATGGTTTGGAGCATGTGGAACGCAGATGGGTCTGCAATCTAATGGCTGCAATCAATAAAACGACGCCGTGGGTGGTCGCCACAATGCGAATAACACAACAACAACGAATGATGACCGATGAAGCCGTTTATTTTCAGAATCTCGCGATTCAGCGACTATGCGTACAAAGAACGCTAGCGATTTTCGCTTAACTTGAAGCAGCGACGGTAAGTCATGTTGTGTTTTGTTTTTCCCACGTTCGACCCAAATCTGTCGATTTGTCGGATTTCGAAACGTTGCGGCTTGTTGGTGAAAGACAGTCGCAACATTTCGACGATCAGATTGCACTTTGTCTGCACTTTTGTCGATTTCCGGTAAGATCCCCAAATATTGATCGCGCCCGCCCCGCCGGTACCACAACACTGAACGCTTTTATCGTTTGCCTTCTCTGCAGCACGTCGCTTAAAATTCTATTTTCGCATCAGCAGATGATGTCACAGCGCATTGTGATCGATCACCGACTGACTCATCTCTTATTGGTGCATCCATTTTTCGATGTTTTGGCGCCCGCTGACAGAAATGTAATGCTTGGCGGCCGCGCGTGCTTTTTATGCCCCACACGGACGTTTTCCGCCGGTGCTGACTGTGTGCCTTCCAGCTCAAGTCGATGGAAGTTCTTCTCGATGTGGACGAGTTTCGGTCGTTTTGCTTCCGCGGGGAAGGACGCGCGAACTTTGTTATCAGCGCCAAAAGCATAAAAACGGGTGAAAGGTAAGCGAGATCACGTCGGCGCTGGTGGCAGCTTTGTTTTAGGATTGTGTGGCGTTTGTCGAAGGACAAGAAGACCGGCCACATAGCAACCGATTCGAAATGCTACGCCGTCACACAATTCATGGAGACGTTCGTTGCGCCGTTCTTTAACAAATCATTCCTCCTTAGCTCGAAGATTGTTATGCTTCCTATTGAAGCTCTTGTTCAACTGTCCAAGGTTATACATATATTTATATTATTTATATTAAAATCCCGTCAACCGCAGTTTTAGATTCCAAAACTACCAATGAATACGAAAGTCGAAAATTGGAGAGATCTTTGCGACGAATCCACTTATCCAGTTTCGCTTAGTTGCCTTCCGCTGAGAAAGTGCCGTTGGATTTGAAGTTTGTGAGTGCGTTGCAAATGCCCGACGCCACGCAAATCGAGAAGGTCTTTCCTTCATACGTCGGCCCTACCATCACCGTTGAAGTGAAGCCAAAGCAAGGATTCTATCAACTTCATCCCGGAATTAACGTTCCCTTTTGCAACAATTGCATTTTGCAAGTAGGTGGGAGAAACCGTGAGCGCATATAAAATCGAATTTTAGCTGGAAAAGTCGAATTCCGACGCTTTCGACCAAATGTATGACTTCTGTCCGATCGATCTGTTTAGCGGCGATCTGCAGCGGATGCGTCAAGCTGTTTTTTCGCTCATCAAAGTGCCTCACAGGAATTTGCGCATTTTTGTCAACGGCGTTGCCATTCATTCGGACGAGTTGGAACTTTCGATGAGCGAGTTGAATGTGGTACTCTTCCCTCAGAACCGGGCCGATGTGTCCGTCCTTGTTGATACTGTAAGTGCGGAGCATTAAGTGCATAAATATCAGCTATCATTCAGATTTGCTACGCATTAGCTGGGATGACTAGCAACGAAGGAGAGTTCAAAGTCAGAGAAGACAGTATCTTAGCTACACTCCTAGAAACACAAACTATTGACACTGAGGGCATAGTTCGTACCTACGATAACTTTAATTCACTTCCTCTGCATATCCAAGTAATACCGTAATCTGAACCGTGCTTGTGCTACAGTATTCGTTTAGAAAGACGTGGAAAAGCATCACTTTGACGCATCGAAAGGACTTTACTTTCTCGAAAAGTCGGATCGTCGCTCCCTTCTCGAACGCTACCTTCTCGCGGCTACCATGAAAGATTGCAGCATCATGCTGAGTCTCCGTCTCGTGGAACCTCCCTTTGTGAATGGAGATGAGAAAATGATCCGTCTGCATCACAATGGCAAGGAGATTTGCTTCGATTTCTCTCTCAAAGTTGTCGACCTCGATCCGAAATCTCCCAAGAACTTGCTGAATGCCTACAAACGCTTCCTGGACGGAGTTGAGTTAATTAAACAGAATCCCGGCATTCACAAGCCGTGTGTCTAGATCTTTTGCTGAAGTATCTCATGATATTGTTGTTTTTGTTTTCCCCGTGCTATTTTATGCGGCCTTACTTTTTCGTTGCTCAAACTGATCAAGACTTCTACCAATAAATTGCCTTATTCACGAGGAAATGGCGTTGTTTGGCCGAAAATCCGGATCGGATTACGGCTGTTTTGCGCGAAATCTCGATCAGTTATTGTTTCTCTGCACCTCAAGTGCATTCGATCGAGTTTCGCATCTGAGAACAAACAAAACAATCGCGCCAAGTGTTCTTCGGATTGTGCGCCGCCGCGGTGCTCTCCACTCCGACCGTTCCCAGGCGCTCTTTTTCGGTTCCACTTAATTAACGTGAAGGACAAGAAGATTGGCGTATCTTCGATCTTTCCGCGCTCACTTACAACTCGAGTTGAGGTCTTTATTTTCGGCTGTCGCGTTTGAGGGAATAATTGCGGAGAACAATTTACTCGAAGAGTGTTTTCAGCTCCTTTTCGCCACAATTCCAGCGCCCCACTTGGCCGTGTTACCTTTTTGCAATCGTGTGACAGCGCGGATCATCTGTGAGTTCCAAAGGTCGCTCTTCCAAAAACTCAAGGTTACTCTTTGCATGTTTCAATTCCCTTTGAAATCTTCGCTTTCTGCCGCGATGTCGCTGGTGACACACGCGGACACGCGTCGATCCGATGATTGACTGACTGTTTGCTTTACTGACACCCATTCGCACAGTTTAGGGCCGCGCGTGCCACACTAAAACGTTGGAGATCTGTAAGTACGTCGCCTACTTTCGTTTACGATCTCGTTCGGCGCGCATAAAAAGGCGCTAAAATCGCGTAGCCGCAAATTGGAATCGCTCTACTTCGATTGTTGCCCGCGGAGGGGGCGATTCCGAAGCTCTTCGCGGTTTTGATTTCCGATAAAAAAGTGTTCATTAAACCGTCTCCGCGAATCGAGGACGTTTGCGCAGCGACCGAAGACGATAATTACTCGTGCGCGAGCATCAGGCGGATCCAATTTTTGATTTCTATGCAGCGGAAGGAAGACGACCCGGCATTTGAGGTTACGAGGGTATTTACCGCGTCTCTCTGTCACGATTTTCTGTTTTGGTCGCAACGTAGAAACATTGCGGAATCAGCGTTTGGCCTATTATCGGAACGAAGACGTGCTGCGAGCGCTGGACCGAGGGCGTCAATTGAAATCGTAAAATCGTGGAAAACTAAAAACGTAATGACCACAACACTCGGCGGAAGCGCCCATTCGCCACTTTTTGAAGCTCGAAAGACCACATGTCATTAGGCGAATCGTCGTCGCATTGCTCGCGTCCCCATTCATCTTCATTTCCATGTTGCAATCGCGATCAGCTTCTTCTTCGACTCCTCCGAAGACGAATGATGATCGCCCGGCGCTATCATTCGGCAGCGGAGGCGCCGATTCGATCGAAACTCGATTGTTTACGCAAGGAAGCGGTCGCCGCGTCGTTTCACGTTTGCCCTTCGGTGCGATCGCGACGGCCCCCTCGCCGGAAGCCGCTAAATCCCAAAATCCCTAATTTCATCCGATTTGGCGTAATTAAACGTGATGGATGACAGCTTGACGGCGGAGCGCCTCCCGAGAACAGTTGCTTATCTGCCGACTTCATCGGGGAGTCGCGCGCGGCGACCTTTTTTGGGGCTAATTGTTTGTGTTTGGCGCCGTAGGCTTGCTGGATCGGTCGGTCCGAGATTTTGGTAGGCGATTTGGCATTGACTTACTTTCTTACTTCCGCGAGCTAATCTCCGTTTTGCAGCGATTGATCTGCAAAAAACCGAAGACGTTATTTGCGTAAGTGAGATTCGCTGTATTTTTAGAGCGCTACTGATTAGGGATAGAAGGCTGGAATGACGTTTCGCCCATCAAATACGGCGCGTTTCTCCACTGATCACCGGTTATTATGCTATATTTTGGGAGACGCGACCATTTCTGCTTCCAAAATACATTTTATGTCACCGCGGCGAATAAATTAACACGGCGGCGCGGTCACCCGGCTTCTCGAAGGTCCAACTCTCATGGAAAGCGCGCACTGGCGCGCTGCGCACTTTCAATTGTCGCCCACTTGCAAACGAAAAGTTTTCACAAAAGTTGTGACACCCTCGAGTGCCCCAATTTCTCGCTATTTAGGGGCTTATGACTCACAGCAGCTGGCGGGCCCTCCGAGCACCTCTCCCGCGCCCCTCCGCTCCTCGTCAAGAGCGCCCTCCTGTCAGCCGACGACCGAGAGCAAATACAGGGAGACGTCGAAACGACCGAGGCGATGTTCCATTTGTGGCTCAGAATGCAAATACAAACGCGCGACGAGCGTTTGCTGGATCTGCACCAGCTGACCTTTAGGCGTGTACACGGACGCAGGTGACAGGTGAAGCCTGAGAGTGAGGTCAATTAACGCGTAGTCTGCGCGCCGCAATTATGAACGATCGAGTTGTCATGACATTGCGTTCTCCCAGGCGGCTTAGCAACCGTTTCGAATCTGTGCGCGCGCGCGCGAATTCCGCTGCCGCGATCTGGTCGTCACTGTGTTACTTTACACGTTCCCTGCAGAAGACGTCTTCGTGCATATTCATGAGTCACTCTGTTGTGGTGGCGGATTCGGAATTCGCGTTTGTTGTGCAATTTCATATTTCCTGTCGTTCAAACTACGTTTGTTGTGACCTGGCGGCAAGAATCGAGTCCTGCCACGCTTATTCTCCCATTCTGATTGACGTTTGGACTTCGGGAGCTTCAATCATGACCATTTTCTTGTGGATTAGCTTCTTCCACTGCATTCTACGCTCTAATGTTCCATGTTCAGCACTGCTGAACGATATTTGTGGTCTGAAATGATGAAGAAAACCGATTAGCGCTAAACCTCGCACGTTGCGAGTTCACCAAACCTGCTTTCGATGTTTTTCACTCAATTCCATTAATTCCTACCGTATCCTCAAGTGTCATCTCCTTAAGACAGCGCAGAATTTCCGCGAAACTCGTCGCGTTCGACATGTTTACGAACAACAAGGCCGTCATCTCCTTCGCGTCACTCGCTTTCCGACGGCTTTCCCCTTCGTTCTGTCGTGTTCCAATCATAATTGCATAATTAATCGATCGCGCGCCCGCCATCTAATTTCATACCACCCAGAGCGCCCGCCGCCGAATCGCATTCACTGTCCTCCTCCTCCTCCTGCTCCTCTAATGCTAATTGACAAACAGCGCCGTTTGATTTCAGTTGAACTCCGACTTCTCCGTCGCGTGGAATGTTTGCGAACAGCTGACAAACTCCGTGCACTTCGCTAATCACCACCAACTATGTGGCCCTCGCAGTCCAGTATGACTGGCGAACACCAGGAGTGGCGGATCGAGGGTTGGCTTCGCGTATACGGTAAGTGCGCGTGTGTCTCTGAAGAAGACCAATTGTGGTTATGCGTGATTTATGCGTTTAATGCTCGCATTTTCGCGCAAAAGACGTCCTTGGGGCGACGGATTGTGTTAATTGACCATATGCAAATGGCGGTAATGGCGACAGGAAGGAAGGAAGGAAAGAAGGAGTTGGAGCGCGAGCTGATGTTTTCGGTTTTCGGGGGAAAGGGGCGACGAAAACAGAACGAATACGGAATGAAGAGCGCCCGAAAATGATGAATTTGCCTCCAAAATTCACTTTTGCATTCAGAAGGTCACGTTCCGCAACACGCGCGTCCCTCCGACTCGGATCATCGGCCCGAAGTCCGATGGCACTACGGGTTCTGCGTTGCCAGAACCGACGAACAGTCGCTGATCTGCTACCGAAGCGAACAGGTAACCACGCTCGTTACCCGGCAACCCCTGTTTACCGTAGTCTTCCAGTGCGTTCCCCGGGATCGCGGCCTCTTGCGACTTCGTCTTGACGGCGGATCTCTAAACATCTGGAAAGATCTCAAATTCTCCACCGAATTCATCCGCCGACGTCCCTTCCACGCGCACAATCTCTCTTCTTCGACTGCAGTCCTGATAGAAGAGGACGAAACAGAAGAAGAATCCTCGAAGTTCTGCTACGCAACGCTGCGCACTCCAAAAGGTGGGTCTTTAGATTGTAAATTACCGTTGATTGATGGGATCTCGAGTTGCCGTCGAATAGAAACGGGTTTTTTTGCGATTTCGGTCGTTATGATGATGTTTTGTGATAAGAAGGCGGTGTTTTTGACACCTTTGAATGTGTGGTGACGCGAGTGGTTTCAAAGAACGGGACTGTAGTGCGGTAGTGTCGATGAAAGTGATATCGCATGATCGATGGGGTAGAAGTCGTCGAGAAACAAATATTTGAGCAAAACGCACTTTCTTCAGATCAAAGGAAAAGCTAAAAATACCGAGAAAGTGTGAAAATCATGATTGATGATTCTGATCGTCCGTTCTTGAGATTACAGTAACCCGGAAACCTTTAACGGCTATCGCTCCATCCATAAAATCTCAGTTTTTTAATTGATTTGGATTTAGATCCTTGCGATCATGATGGTGAAGTCAATAGTGGTTGTAAAGTTAAGGGAGGTTAACTAATGAGTGGTCTCGGCACGATTTGATTGTGATCTCATGTGAACCGTATACTTTGACTTTTTACTACCGAAACTGGTTATTTTTGGCCTTTTGAGTGATCCTGATGGCATGGACGTTCATGGCGACCTCAAATTGGTTTACAGCGACCAAGAAACACTGATTTGTGGCCACTTTGCTTCGAAACTCGTCATTTTCCAATCGGATTGTTAGCAGCGCGTCGCTCAAAACGGTTTCCCCCCATTTTCAGCCAAATGCGCAGTGCTTGCTCTCGGTGCTTCGTGGTCCGTTCTAGGCCGATTCGAGGAAGATCCGTTGATTGTTGTAGAAGTGAAGAAAACAAATTCGAAATTGCATTCGCAAATGGTCGAAAGAACTTCGAAGATGGTTTTAGACGTGTCCATACAGCTTGTATTTGCAAGATAAAAGGCAAAATTGAGATAAAAGCTAGCATTCAACGACAATATCAACCAAGTATTCCTTCTTGCTCTTCGCGTGTGCTACCGCCGTAGTGAATAGAGCGTGGCGCAGTAGAGATCCTCGTGCGCTATTCTGCAAAATTCTCGATTTCCGCAAACGCGTTTTTTTTGTTATTTCATTGCTTGTTACGGACTCCGATCGCGCAGCTGCGAGCAATCGCGACATATCATGCTTTTTCGGTCGCTGCGGCAACACCACGAGGAATGCTGACAATCGGCGGTTGTCCCTTCCATGTACGCGGCGTTGTCAAAACACAGAGGAGTCAGTCGGTTGGACGAACGGCGCTTCTTTTCTAATGAAGATCGATCAACGGCTTCCGAGGTGACTGTATAACAAATGTTTGCGCGCTGATGTAACTTCTTCCGCGCGCGCACGCGACTCGTCGCCACCGCACTCTCCTCCCCCGCCGCACAGAATCGCCTCGGGCGACCAAAAACGCGAGAGACTTTGAAAGTTTTTTCAGCGCACCAAGCGCGTCATCATAATCGCGAAGCTCAACTTCTCTTTGTTCGTCTCACTTCCCGTTCTTTGAATTCGCTTTCCCCGAAGCGCCCAATGAACTCTAAATCCCTCCGACCGTCGCGAAGGAGTCGACCGCGAGGCTCCGCGACGGTCGCCCTCGTCCTCCCCCCTCAACTCGTCTGTCCCGAACCCCAACCCACACTCGACCGACGTGTTCTGACGCGAAAAAGTCGCTCGAGGTCTCTGATGCAGCGAGTCACCCGACGAATCTCCAACTTCTCGCGCTACAAGTCCCAGGAGGACCTCGAGATGAATTCGGCCGCTTCCACGACCTCCTACGACGTCTCCGATAAGGTCGCCCAGGGCTACACGGTCCGCGTGTCGAGTCAGGGCGGCCGAAGTGTACTTTCCCGCTCCTGCGATCATCTGGAGAACGTTTCCCTCGACGAAGCCACTTCCTCGTCTTCTGGCTACCGTACTGCAACCGAGAATCCTCATGCGAAGGGCAGAAAGTCAGGAGGAGTCGAGCGAAGACTGAAGAAGACGGCGAATTTCCTGTTCGGCTCCGGCTGGAACGTCGCATCGTCCGCGTCGACTTCTGGTTGGTTGTTATCACTTCTTTATGCCAAATCCTAACGCAAGGCCTCATCGACCAGCCCACACTGTTTACAAAGTGGCCCTCAAAATCGCAAATCTGCTCTGAAAACACTCGTCCACTCCGTTTACACCTCTTCGATACTCTTAACCCTCTCCACTTCCACCCGTCCGACCTCTCTTTTCACTTCGATGCTCCTCTCGTGACGTAACTTTCCCGCCACACTGTGCAGCGGACCTCCAAAGAGGTTCTAAGTAGTTTATCGCGACATATGCGCGCTCTCCACTCCTCTCGGCAGCACAAAACAGCCGCTGAGCGACCGCGGTGTGCGCAAACGCCGCAAAACAACGTAAACACACATTACAGCGCCACAAACAAACACTCAGCGGAGTTTGTGCGCTGCGCCCGAGAGCAGAACGACAAAAAAGTTAATTCGCTGATCAAATAGGCTTGCGAGGGTCGCCGTGGCGCTCTGTATCGGGTGGGCATCCGGGAGGTTCGCTACTTTGTGACGTGTTACGACAGCAGGATTTGGTCAGGGGGCTAGCCCGGGTGCGAGCAGTGCGCTGCGGCGTGAACTCGTGGAGTTTTCAAAGAATTCGAATCCAATTAAAACCGTAAATCGAAATCAATTTAATGATGTTTGACGTGGAAGGAATACCGCCGTTGATTCCCTTTCTGAAACAGGAATGCAACTGATCTGCCGTCCTGCAAACGATCGTTTCTTCAATTTCAACGATTTGGAAAACAGGAGTCAATAAACCACTCGAGTGCTTCACTGAAATGGTCTGGCGCTCATCAAGGTTCACTCGTGTTGATCGGGTGCCGCTTTCCTGAAAGTAAAGCCCATTTTCACAATCAGAGACAAAAAAACCTGGACAATAATAGAACGCTGACTGTGGATTCAGAAGACTCCAGGAACTGATCGGGGAAGGTCATTTACACGCAGCGTGCATCAAAACATCAATTGAATAAGCGCAACGTGTCACTGCTGCTGCCGATACCGTAAGTCCGTCGTATCAAAGTTTAACGATCACGAAACGGCGCGTAATTTGAGAGAAAAGTTTCAAGTTGCACCGTTGCGGATGGAAAATTCAGAATGGATCTCTGTACTGAAAAGTGGAGAAAATGTCGGATTTCAGCGTAAAATAGGAACGGCTAGAACGTAAAACTCCATTTTGAGTGCCAAGCGACCCATAATGCCAACTGATTGCCACTTCCCGGGTTGAATTGCAAAAGGTTGAAATTCCCAAAACGCTGCGCATCTTCCTCAGAAAACGATTTGTTTTGCGCTGTGGCCATCTGCGTCTTTGACCTCTTCAAAAAAGCGCCATTAGAGAGATTGGCATTGCGCCGCTGCGGTGGTGGCGAGCGTTCGAAGCACAAAAACTGCCCGCGGCGGGATGCGTACACATAAATCGGCTTAAACTCCGATTATAATTTTGAGAGCGAGAGGAGCCGATTGAGAAGAGAAACCTGATGCGTTTTGTCGTTTCAGTCGCCCGCGCGTTCCTCAGTCATCGCCGCCGCAATGAGTTGATGTTTCCAGACGCATCCGATCCGCGGCGCGAAATCGTTAACCTGCGGACGAGTGCCGCGCACTCGTTTTTGTCTCCTTCGAGGGAGCCAAGGCCGCACTGCGCGACGAGCCTATGATCGCATTAACACATTTTTGATGAGAGCGAAAGAGTTCCTCCGCGTTTCCATGATTTCCGTGGAATTTATTTAACTGTTTCTGCGCGCCATTCGCTGCTCTGGTCATCTCTGCGCGCTGGTTTCTGCAACGATTATATTCGTCGTAATTCGGTGTTCTAGAACAGTGATTACCGTGTCTTCATGGCCAACACGGGAACGAGTTGCGATACAGTAGCTGTGTCTACAGCAATTGCATCGATGATGATTATGATTCCTTCTTGTTCGTCCTTCACGTAGGAATGCGCATCTAAAGCAAATGTTAAATGAAGCAACAGTTTAGATAAGATCGCAGCGCGTTTCGACCTTGTTTGACGATCAACAGTGGAGTTTTGATTCAATGACATTAAAAAATAAGAAAATGTGGCCAGAATTAATTATTCGATTAAGATTATTGGTCATTTGGGCCGTTCTAATCAGGCTGCAGATGATTTCTGACCATTTTCAAAAGTGCGCAATGGTTTTGCACTAGTTGGCCGATTTCCACGCGCCGATACAGAGCTCAAACTTTGATTATGAAGGCAAAATGCGAGATTGGCGCTGAGCAATCGGAAACTGACTAATTCGCTGCTTTGTTTACAGAATTCGAACTTTCACTCATCGTTTCTAATCTGTTTTGTTCGTTTTTGTTTGCACAATCGACAAACAATTCTGCATTTCCGAGTCAATCAGCACACAGCGGTTATTTGCAGCCTTCAAAATCTACGGCGCTCTGCCAGCGCTTCTAATTGCCAGTTTTGAGTCGCGGACGCAGCGAAGCGCGAGTGGTTAGATGCGCGTGGTGCATAGATAAACAGTTTGCGGTCAAAACAGCTCCATTACGAAAAGAACGTTCCCTTAATGTCGCCGTCGGTAATCGCATCCGCGAAAAGCAACCGGTTTGCGCTTAGGCTGCTGCTGTACACTGAGTCACTGCGACCGCCACGCTAATTTGAGAGTGCTGTAAGAAGACGGCGAGGAGTTGAAAAAGCGCTTCCGAGCACAATCGCGCGGAATTTTTATTGCATCGGCAACGCCCGGCCGCAGAGGACGTCCGCCGGAGGGTGGTCGAAAGTGTTATTTGTCGCACCGGCGTTGCACGTGTCGTTTTGGGACTTTTTATTGCTCCGATTGTGTAATTACTGTAGCGCAGAGAGTTCGCTGACGCTCGCGTTGACCCTTTGCAGCCGCTCTTTTGGTTCTGAGCTCCAATGCCGCTTCACGTGGGGACGATTTTGAGGCGAAATCCCAAGTTGGAATCTGAGCTTCGCTGCGCGATTAACGACAAAATTTGATTTTGCCTTTAAAAAATTGAAATTCCACAAAATCTGCGTTTCCGATGTCTTGCGAGTACGCTCTCTCAAAGCTTCTCCGGTGAATCAACCCACCCTCACCTTGAAATCCGTTTCTCTCGCATTCCAACGCCCTGCAGCTTCAATTGATTGTTTTGTTAATGCCGAGAGGCAGAAGCTGTCGCGTTTCGCACCTTTCGAAGATGGATTACTTTGCAGTAACGAGAATAAACGCGCCCTCTTTGTGCGCCGAAGGGTGACCGCCGTGCTCCCGACGCCAAATTAACATTTTGACGTGTTTTGTTTGTTAATCGGATCAAAGGACGTTTCTTCCTCCGCTGAAACTGGTTAATTGCGTTTGGAAATGGAGCAGAAGCCGCTGTAGCAGCTTGGCAGATATTGAAACGTACAGTAATCGCGTTGATCGGAGCGTTTTCGCTTGTTTGAACTGAGTAATCTGTGTTTGCTCCAAGCGTTTTTGTGCGAATCGCCGTCTCCGTGCATGTCGATCTGTTGATACAAGTCCCGCTCGATCATGTACCGCCTGTCAAGCGCCGTTTCGAGGTTCTCAACGAGCGCGCGAGTTGATACCCACTTCAAAACGTCGCAAACTGGAACTCCGAAGCAATTAGTCCGGCGTTCAATAAGTCCGCCAAAGTCTCCAAGGTCCCTCGTTGCAGCGGACAGTCGTTTTATTAGTTTAAAACGCGTTTTTCGCTCCAAAACCGACACGCGAACCCACCCACCGCCATCTGGCCCCAGAAGGCGGCGATCGTTTAGCCAGCTGTCTTCCGTGATCCCACTTAAACGCTTGTTCTCTCCTTTTACCGCGCTAGCGCACGCTCCGAGCCGACTTGGAGTGATAATCCTGGAGGGAAAACATGCGCGGATTAGGGTCATCCCTCTCCAGGTGTGTCATTTCGCGCACTGGGTCAACCCGTTTGTGATCGGAACGCGTGCCTTTCGTCTGAGTCTTTCGCCCTCGAGTCGAGCCGCTGCTGCACCTTCAAAATGCTCTATTTTTCTAGAAGGGTGAATTATTGCCTCGTGCGGGCCGAAATGATGGAGATCATCGAGTTCGCGCCGACGCCCAACTCGCGGTTTTCCAGCTGCAGAGGTAAGTCATGTTTTGTTTGAGAAGGTTTGCTCGGTAGTGCGGCCGTAATGAACGAATTGTTGCTCGTAGAATGAGGGGTAACACGTGGATGGAACGCGTAGCGTATGAGCTTGAACTGCTTAAGTAGAGATTGTGGTTCAGACAGCGGGGCGACTGCGCTGGAGGTCCTCTGTTGACTGAAATGACGCGAAGAGTGACTACTATGTTGGACAGAAACGACAAGATTTTGTATTTTGACTTTGGCTTATCTCCAGTCGGTTGAATCGGCGTTCTAGAGCAAGAACTGCACAAATGCACTGCGTTTGGAGTCAATTCCGGTCAACCTGACAAGAATTCGTTTCACTTTCCCACAAAACAACTTTGTTTTCCTTCAAAGACGCTCTAAATTATCGTCGCAGCAATTTCAAAACGCGAAACTGAGTTCCTCCTCGGCGTGGAGCCTAAACGGCGAGTAAAGTTAATTGCGCGTGCGAATTGACGTTCCGCTGATACTCTGAAGGTCATTAGAAGGGACAAAGACAGATTTTACTCGAATCCACGGCGCTAGCAGGTGTGAATCTACAGTATCCTCGGCTAACCTGTTTGCAGCGCGTTTTGAGGTCAATTCAATTCCACAATTACCTCATCATAAACCAGTTCGCAGCGATGAAATTGACTCTGTGACAACAACAAGGTCACTTCTTGCTGCTTACAGTCGCGTTGGTCAGCTCTGTTCTTCTGACGCGCTCAATGAGCTGGCAGAACCAGTTGTCCCAAACTTTACGACCTTTGAAGAACGTTTTGTGCGCACTAGAATGCTCTGTGCATCCATAAAACTCGAATTTTATCCAATTAGCTCCCGTTTGATTACAAGTACACATCGTAATCTGCATGTAGCTGACGGATTACGGTAATCGCGGTGTCCAAATCAATCAAATTCTCGCGCGTTTTCGCTTTCGGTCGTCTCTGCAAACAGAGTCGAGTCTTCCGAGATCTCGCGCATTCCTTCCTTCGCCGAACCGTCCGCGATTCTCCGTTTTTTGCGGCGACGACGTCGACGGTTCGCAGCAACTCCGCCTCCTCTCCGCTCCATCGCGACCACGATCGGCGCTCCACCGCGCGCGTGTTTTGAAATGGTCGCCTCCTGACAGCATGGGTTCCTCTTCGCCTTTTTCCTTCCTTTTTGCGCCGTTTGAACTCCTCCTGGCCCTGGTCCTCTACCTGTACTCTCTGGCCACGGGGCTATGGCGCTGGGCGAAGCGAAAAGTGAGAAACTCGCGCTCCTCAGGTTTCTCCACCACTTCGTCGACGGTCTCGACGCGAACGGTGGTCTTAGTTCGTGTCGACGACCGCAGTATTCGCTGCCCGATTCTCCATCAGGGTGGGTTCTTAATCTCTTCTTAATCCGTTTGCACAGCGACTTAGTCGCTTTCTGTCGTCATGTAACTCTTTTGAGATCGAATTGAGGGCGATCCGGGGAGGTTCATCGCTTTCACGTGCTCTGGGGTTCGCTTGACTGATTGTGTCATTGAAATTGATCTCAATCGCGTTTTTCTCCTCTCTTTTCGTCACAAATCTGTTGTTCGGCATCTGTAGCAGTGGAGAAAGAGATCTGGCTGATTCGAAACCAGTCTCCTCACCTTCCTTATCGCCATCGGTGATCTGCCGCCACCAGGTTGTCATGTTCATATCCATCGAGCGCGCGCGAGATGTGTCAGAAAAGCGGTAAATCCGCTGGCGATCTCAGCCATAAGGGCAATCGGTGTCAAGGCTGGCAGGGGGTACACCGGCGTTTGACGGCGAATTACAGGCCGAACGACCACGACGACATCGATTTTGACGGATGAGTGCGAAGATCCGGGAAGTGGTGCCGAATTGCTCGCGCGTACCTGTTTTCTAGTCGATAAGTGGCGTTCTTTCGCAATGAAAACACCAAAAACTCGTCTTTGATTGCTTGTGGCACCTTGAATTCCCCGAAAGCAACATTTCCTTCTTGTTTCGGCCTTTGAAATCGCGAATTCCGCCCGGACGCCCTGAGGTGATTCACTCATCGAGTGACGACGATGTCGAAAGCGCGTTTTCGGCGCCCCAAATTGCATAAATGCATGTATAATGGAATAGGAGATGAACGAGCGAGATCAGCGCGGCACAATAGCCCTTCAGGCGAGGAACACGTTTCCCGCCACCGCGTTGCGCCACCGGCGATGATTCAGAGGAGGCGACAGTCGATTGGAGCCAATTACAAATCCCCTGAAGGTTCCCGTGCTGCAAAGCTTCAAAGAGATCCAATTTGAGAGCGCGAGCGTCGATTCCGAAGGTCTAATGCGTTGCCGCAAACTCATCAAACGAGGGCCGGCGGTGGTCGCTGGCCTCCGGCGATCCGAATCGCAATTTAATTATCAACGTCTTATTTTGCGATGCGCCAGGCGGCGCTTCCGTGGAGCCTAAGACGGAGTGCGCGAGTGTTGGAGGGGTAAACACTCGATCGGTTTTGTTTTCGGTTCGAAAACAGAAATCTCTGTTTGCGGAGCGCATTATAGAGCGAGCGAGAGAGGGAAACGCACGATTGTTGGTTTCTCGGGTGTCGCGATAGGTTTGTTTTGGCTCAGATGCACGGGAAACAGCGCACAGAATGAGTCCGATCACGCCTGCGCGCATGGCGGACTCAGAGTGCCAGGAAGTAACGCATATCAAACCATCTGAAACTCGATTTCTCGTTTTTCAATCGACAAAATCATAAATTGTGCTTCGCGCTCGCAATTTGTGAACGAGTTGCTCCGGCGGTTCAGAAGGGTCGCCGTGTAATTTATTAAACAAAGCGGGTGGCGGAGTTGCTGCGGTGAAATGTGAGAAGAAGGTGGTAACGAGACGATAACGACCGGACCTAAAAGACGCGAGAGGCAACGATGTCGACTTTGGTCTCGGCGGAAATCGAGTTTACACGAGTGGCGTTGAAGTGGCATCGGCGGACTGTAGCGAAGATGCAAAATCAATCGTTTCGTTGGTTAGATCGCATGCTGTTGGAGTGCACTTGTCCAGCCATGCCTATCAGAGATCAAATTACCAAAGAATCCGAATTTCAACTGAGCGATGCGTTCTTCTTTGCAGACGAACGGACACTTCGCACGTTGTTGCCACCGCTCGGTAATTGTAGTGCTGACACCGCGTGCGTCAGAGATGAATTTCACTGATTGCGGGCTGTAAACATGCGACGCGTGGGAGCGGCAACTGCGCAGAAAGATGTTTTCATGATGACTGAGCAACGCACGTCGCTACCGTAATCAATCACGGTTTGGATCCTCGCGCGATGACCAAAACAACGAAAGGTGGAATTCCCGTTGTGCGCGCGTCCGTTCGGCCGAATGTGCGAACTTTCCCGAGGATCCGTAGTTCATCGAATCTCGTTGGAAGCTCACATTCCGTAGTGTCCCAGCGAAATCGGCCAATTTCCTTCCACTTTCGCGTCGGAATTGTTCTGAACTTCCACGCCTGACCATAAATCACGTTCCCCATTACGACCTCCTTCCGAGCCAGCGAACGACCCATAAGTTACCGCACTTTCGCATAAATCATCTCGGTAATTGAGTGCGATGGCGAGGTGGATACCGGCGGGCGGAGTGGAGGGATATACCTAATTGGCGGAAATAATTATCCTTTTTGATCTGCGAGACCTTGATTCCCTGCGCCGTTCCTTCACTTGCGCCACCTGCGGAAGTCCACGATGCGTGTGGTCAGTAGAGCATCTGGAAACGCGGTTGGTTTTTTGCGAAAAGATGGGAAATTGTGGATTGGCGGCGATTGAAAGATGACTAATTGGATGTCTTTTCGCGGCCCCCGCAATACAACTTGGGGGCCAAAACAAGCGAGAAGGGGATCTGCAGGCAGCAAAAACAATAGCCGTCGTGGAGAATGATGGTTTCTTGAAGCAGTCGCTGCTGGCTGGCGCTATCTGCATGATCTGTTCACACCGCAGACCACTGCAGCGCTTGGGCCTCGGTGTTGGCAGGTGCGATCAGGCGCTTTATTTATGATATCGCCTCCCGTTTCATCATTTTCTCACACGCCGGGCAGCCGATCGGTCTCGAGTGTATCATCTTCTAAGCCTCCGCTCCGCTCGCTCGCTCGGCGGCTTTGAGCTTCGGCGACAGTCGCCAACCGGACGTCGAGGTCAACCACGCCCGCTCCCATAACCCTCTTACTTTCGGTCGGTTGGTCGGATCCTCACCGAGGAGGTACCTACCTGTCCGCGTCGCTGCTGACCGATTCCCGACGCACGCGAAACAAACAGAAGACCGCGACGACGCGACCGCAGCGTGGCTCTCTAATAGTTGTTATCTGTTCATCTCGCTGCGCGGACAGAAGACGGACCGAAGAGTGTATTGATCATCAATCCGTCGAATAGTTAGTCCACGCGCCGACTGCGCTACTCGTATCCCCGTTCCATCCTTCCACATCCTCCGACCCGCCGCTGTCACCACCGTTCTCGACCCCGGGAATGCGACTGTGAAGCGAGCGAGATGCATCGGAGTTACTCCACTGCGCAGGTCTACCCCTCCGCGGGTGGCCGCTGGTTCCAGAGCACCTACTCGTTGAACGTGATTCCTGAAGAGGAGTGCTTCCACCCCGTGATTCAGCGTCCTTTCGGTATGATGACCCGCTAATCCCCGCTATCACCCTTGTTTCGCACGTTCCTCGGTGGTGCGAAAGAGGATTTGAGGGAACCCGTTCTCTCCCTCGCTGCCTCCGTCAGTCGATTCCTCCAAATCACCCAAAAGCAAAATTGAGAATTCACCAGAGTCAAAACGATGTCAAACTGACGGATTCGATGTTTAGATAACGTCTACGACCAGCCGGACGAAGGCACCGAGAGCCTCGATCGTCGCTACTGGCAGCAGAAGCAGCTGAGTCGCAATCGGCATCATGGAAGCACTCATGACATCATGGCGACGAGCATGCCGCCGCCATCGACAAATTACATGCCGGTGAGTTCATAGAAATCGTCTTGTGTGGCCTTGTAAGCGAGGTTTCTTCCTTTTCATTTGCATTTTGCCGCCCGACGACCGCCGATAGCATCGAAGAACTGGTTCCGCTTCCAGTTCTTCGAATAGCGGCGTTTGGGATGAACCCAAGGGTTATCTCTGAGGAGATCGCGACCATCCGGTCCTCGATCAGCAGCGTCTACCGCCAAGCGTTGTTTATTCGGCTACAAATCACGCATGTAAACAAGAAAAGCGGCTTTGCTTTTATGATCCCGATAGGCATCTTGCTGCAAGCAGGATTACGGTAGTTTGCCCGGATCAGTTGTTTTTGCGCCAGAACCTCTAAAAATTGCCCAAATGGATTACGGTATAGCCAATTAGAAACCACAATTGATGGCAGAACGCGTAGCCCTGACCCGCGGCGAGCAGCAACATCGAAATTCCTACAAATCGTCTTTCGCCTTTTTGCAGGCGCCGATCAGCCATTCATCACACGCGCATAATCCATCGATCATCGTCTTCCGTGTCGTACATCGCGCTCCCGAACAACAAATGTCCGCTTCTCGGTTTTTGCGCCTCGGGAGCTGACTTCCCCGGGCACCGCCGCAATCAAATTGCGATAACAGGATCTTTTTGCCTCTAATTATAAGAGTTGTTGGCCCACGGCCTCCCCAGATCGCTTTTCCCGTTGTGTAAAGCCCTAATCTCCGTGCTGTACAGCTCGATGACCACTTCAGATGCGCTCTAATCTCTACTTTGAGGTGCACACAGCTCGCTCGCTCACCTCCCGGCCCTAATCCTCTCGATTTCAGGAAGGTCCTGGAGTTGCGCTCATCGAGGAACCGACGACTCCGCAGAAACTTGCGGTAAGTTTACTTTCAGTGATCCAATTAATGATCGAAAATTCAGAATTTCTTTGCGAGACCCTTCCGCAATGCGAATCCTCTCAAGAGGACCAAAAGTGTCTCCAAATTGGATCGGAATCGATGCTCCAGTGAGCTCGTTCGGTGAGTTCTTTCAAAACTTTCAAGATTTGTTCGTTCGGTTCACTCGGTCTATGCGGGTGGTAATTACATATTAGACTTGCTTGGCCTTGACACTCGCGCACGCAATTCTAAGGAGGAGGTAATTTCGAGGTTGACGAAGATGGAGTTTTGACGAGGTAATCAGGTTATGACGTGTCGCGATGATCGTCACGCTACGGATGGACGAGGACGGGGACGTGAGAAATGCAATCCGAAACACCAAGTTTGGTGCCTTTGAAGTTGGGAAAACAGTTGCTTCGACAAAGATGAACGGTTTCATTACCATCATATATCATTTTGAGCAACATTCACCGTTCTCACGTGTAGTTCATTGGTAGTATGCTTGACTGACACGCTAAAGGTCGCAGGTTTGATGATATCTCCTGCCGTCTTCAGTTTCGTGTCTTGGTCGTTTTTTGAATTCTCTCCATTAGCGCGGGATCCGCAATGTCAATCACTTTACTGTAACAAATCCATCTCCGTCGTGCAACATTGCATTCCCAACAAAATCATCCGCGACCTTCTCAACTCGAAAAGCGGCTGTTTTCGCGGATTGAAACATTCCTTCCGCGATCTGTCGCAACAGCGCGGTTCATCCGCTCAGCGATCGATTTGCATCACCACCGCAACGACAAATAACGGCTGCTGCTGCCGTTGGCGCGCGTTTGGCGCCGTCGCGTATCGCCGAATCAGATCAACGATGGTGCTGCTGCTGCTGTTACCTATTCCGCGCCCCGCTCCTCACTTTTTGAATTTCGCATTAGACTCGCGTTAGGGGGTCGCACGAGTTCCATTTTCCGTCTTTCGATTGTACTTTGTCTCCAGAGGCGCCTATTTGCTCGCTTTTGTGCGATTCCTCGTTGTTCCTGGTCGCGTTTTTTGTGCTTCCATCGATTTTCGTTCATCCGGAGAGATCAGCGCGCGCTTTGCGTTGCAGTTCGTGAAACAACAGCGAGTAAAATGCTTTTCTCACTGAAAAACGACGATTTTCGATCTTATTTTTGGTTTTCTGGTAGTTATGACTGAAACGGCTTTGATTCAGCGACTGTAGCTTCAAAATTTGCGTCCAGCCTACTGTAAAAGACTCAATTTATGCGTGCAGATGATAGATCGGGCACAAACAGCAGCGAACGGACATCTGTATCTCCTGAATAATTCATTCCTCCCAAATCACAACTTTCCTCCTTGAAAACAGACGCGATTTGATCCCCAAACCACGAGTGATCATCCCAATTAACGCTTCCATTTATGCGCTGCCGTGTGAGAGTCAATCTTGTTTGGGGTTGTCGACCACCGGGCGAGCGCTACAGTCCGTCCGTCATTTGCATATTCTGGATTGGCGCGCCATTTAAGAAGTCGACTTTCACGGATCAATCATTCGCGTCTTTGTGTTAGGCGTGCGCGCGCGCGCGACTTTGCAATATTCCCTCGAAAATCGTCACGAAATTGAGTCGCGATGCGCGTTTTATTGCCGCGACTTTCGCTTTCGGAACTCTCGCGGCGCTAAAAAGCTTCCGAGCCGCCGACGACCTCCGGCGGAGGGCGATAAACACCAACTGACAACAAGTCGAGTTCCAGTTCCGCGCGTCGACTTCAAATCAACGCCGACGTGTAACCATTTGCGCACCGTATTGTCCCATAGTTTCACGCCACGCTTTTTGATTCGGTTGCGGTCGTTAGGATCGCGTTGCGGAGGTCGGAATGGAGTGCAATGTCCGGTTGCGGTTACTTTTTGAAAGGGTCGAAGTTTAATGGAGGATTATCGGTGATTTTGGAATTGGAATCGACCAATAACTCTCATCTTAGGATCTGAATCCTGATTTTTTTATTTTTTGGATTTTTGGCGTTTTTTCATGATTCCAGTAGTCTGTTTTTGGGGGAGGAAAGACGAGAAATCTTGATTTTGTAGTCACAGTAGCGCATTCAAATGCTGCAATTCTGAAATCTCCGTAGAGATTGAATTCAAATTCAAAAATTGCTTCAAACTCCACGTCCTCTCGCTCGCTCCTCTCGCTCGTGCGCATCTTTGTTCCTCTGACCAAAACGCGTCTCGCGACACTTTTGCAGAGTTTATCTATTTGCTTAGCATGTGGCTCTATCTCGATGACCCACACGTATCGTCCGCGCGACTGACCATACGCACTGCACGATGGACATTCGCGATGTTTGCGTTTTTGAGCGTGCGACACGCGAAAAAGTCTCTCGGCGGCCCCTTTGTCCACTACAGGACGTTCTTGAGCATCGATCGTCGCGATTTCCTTGTCGGTTCGTGTGTACAGGCGGCGTTTTGTAGTCCGCGGACGTCATGGAGACGCTGATGTCAAACTGTTCGACAGAATCGAGCTCCACCAACGCCTCAACCGCCTCTCGTCCGGTTAATCCTCGACTCGTGAGGGGGAGAATCGTGTTTAGAAGGAAGAGACGGTAAATATTCGCCTAAAATAGATTTTTGTTATTTGGTTTTTCGCGTTTATAAATATCGCGATCCCCAGGGATCCAAAAACAATCCGAAACACAAAAAACAAGCGAGGCGACGCCTCAACTGCATCAATCTCCCACGTTTGTCGTCGCGCCCGGGGGCTGAGAAAGTCGCCGCGTCTCCATCCAATCCAAAAACGCGTCGCAATTGAATTACGCGTCCAACGGCACTTGTTGCACATCGCCTAACCACAAAAATCGCTCTTCGTCCCTCCGCCCGTGAGTGGAGCATAAACAAATTGGTTCGAGGAGGCTGTCGCTCTCCGCGAATAAACAAAGTTGATCCTTTTCTCAAGAAAACCTCCCACGAAATCCTTTCAATTGTGCGCCGCGCGTTCGCTGGGAACTTGGCTGTAAACCACCGGTGCGCGCCTATTACGGTCGGTCCTCCTCTGAGCACCTGCTCGACCAGAACGAGCCTTCTTTTGACTCGAGTCTCCCTGTGTGGCGCATTGTCGGCGACTGTCGCCATGCGAATCCTTTGTGGCTACGTCTCCGACGCCGAAAGGTTCGCACTTTGTGTCCTAATTGCTGCTCTTCGCACTGACCAACCGAAACGAACTCAAAAGAACCGAAAAGTCCAGTTTTTGAGGTGCTAATCCTGTATGTTCAGCACGACATCACGTCCCGATGCTTCGCACAACGGAGCGGACGTCGAAAATCTGTTACCGCTCAGAAGCACCGCGTCGGCTTACTACGGTAATCCGTTCGAAAGAGCGAATTTGCGGTCAAGTCGGTCGCACGAGAGTCTCCTCAGCTACTCGACCACCAGCCACATGATCGACCTCGGTTAGTTCTGCCTCCGTTTTTAGCCTCTCGTCTCCGATTCCGACCGAAATAGCGCGAATCGCAATCGACCACGCGCCAATTTGTTTATTCGGTCGTTTCCGATTTGCACCTCGGATCTTCGGTGCGAACGAGAGCGCACCGACCCACTATCGAATGTCCATTGTTTGGTGACTTATAGCCGCTCAATCGTTTAGGCTCCGAGGACACGAAGCTCCATCCCGTGCATCCTTCCGTGCTGGACGTCCCGAACTGCTTCAAAGTGGCGAACACCTACTACGCGTGCAGAACGCCGCAGGAGAGGACGCGGTGGATGGAAAAGTGAGTCCTCTCTCTCTAGCATCTCCTTAGTTCGTCACTCGAGCAGATTCCCTAGTTGGTGGTGCCCTCTGCGCGTTGTTTGCTTAGCGAAGACCTTTCGTCTTCGTCTCGTGTGATAGAGTTACCGTTGGCGATTGCCATCGATCGTCTTATCTCCGAGCACCGAGACACCGTGGTGACTGACAGTCACTGACGCTCTTAGACCACTTCCTGTTGACTCATTTGCATTTCAAAAAACGATTTTTGTCTCCAGATGGCCTTTGCGAGCGAGCGACGCGCGTTCCCAAGGTGAGCGATCAGGTTTCCGCCTCGTCTTGGGGAAGATGTCGCCGCGAGGGGACCATTATTTGCGCTAATAGCGGGTTCGAGTGAAGCCAGCCGCTTGGCGCCAAAACGAACACCACCAATTGAAGGAGACTCATTCGGTTGACACACTCGTCTTCGTTTTATTGCTTTTGTCTGTTTGAAGAGAGGGAGAATCGTGTTTCTCTCAGGCGATGGCCACTCGCAGCGCCCTCTGAATCCGGAGTCTCCTGCTGTGACGACACCTGTCAGATTCCGCGCGGTTATTACAAGGTACAATCATAATTCGGGTCAAAACAGCCTCCGCAGCGTCATCAACCGCCTGTGAGATGGTCCTCTCATCTGCATATGCATGTCGTCATTAGCATATGGTTGTTGTTGCGCCCCGTGCACCTTTCGCGCGCGCGGCGATCTCCGTTAATGGAGTCCATTCGGCCAGCTGTATTTGGTCGTCGCGCTTCCGAGGGCCTCCGAGGCGCAGAGATCAATTATGATGAAGGCCGGCTGTAATTATTCTTTCTCTGGCCCCGTCGACCGCCGCCGCTGCCGAAAGCTCAGAGGATATCGCGTAACGTTGCGCGCTGCCTGAAGTGAGCAGCGAGTTGCTTTTCTGGCTCTAAAGTGTTTATAATTGGTTTTTGTCAGATTTGGAAGATCGAATCTAAGCGTATTCCTCCTCGCATTGCGCATCCACGCAGATAGCGCAGTTCTGAACTGATCCAAAGGGTTCTGTAGGACCGAATCGTTCTATTTACATGTCCACTTCCGCAGGATCCCTCGATTTCCCATTTGCAACCGAGTCCTGTGCAAATGCAGCTAACTACTGTAGTCAAAAACGGGTCTCACTTCATCGTTTTTACAATCGAAACGTCACCTTTGATCGGCGAGTTCTCGCAAAGCGTTTCAATTCCTAACGACGTCCATAAAGCGCGCCTTTGATCTTTTCCTCCGCGATTCGGAGTCATTGTGGTACAAGACGAGGGCGCAAAGGTCACCAAAATACGAACGCGCTTCTTATAACCGTAATAACAGCGTTCTCCGCGCTGCGCACCGTTGGAAGCTCTTCGTCCGTTGTTTCTGCACCGCGTGAACCAGTTGTCTTCTCCGCCAATGGCTCAGCGAATGAGAACCCTTAATAATCGAGCGAGCGCGGTGCGTTCAGAAGAAAAATTCATTTTTCCTCCCCGTAATCCGTGTCGCGTTGGCCGCGATCCTCCGCCGCGGTGATTCCGATCACTTTGTCTTCTCCAATTTGAATATCGAGTTTCGCGTTCGCAGAAACGAACCGTGACGGCGGCGGCGACGCTCTTTCTGCTGTTAGGAATGCGCTTTTGTGTGGAGTTGTTGCAATTCGCGTCCTTCCACTCGCGGAATCCGCAAATGATCGCTGTAAACGTCCCAATTGCTCCCTCAATTATCGTCTTAGCCCAATTACTGCGCTGCTTCGTGTGGTTTTCAACTGCGCTGCTTCGTGTGGTTTTCAAGTTGAATCCGTCACTCGGCAAACATTTAACATCAACCCATCTTTCTCCGGCGTCCAAATTTGATTAATTAATTCTCCGCACATCTGCAGGCCATAACGACGACCGCCGCCGTCGCTGGCAATTTTTTTGTGTATACGACGTCTCTAATGGGATCCACATGTAGCGCGCTGAGTTGTAGAGGAGCTCCTCGAGTGCGATTCGATACGAAAACGCTATTTTCCACCGCAAGTCCCCCACCTGGCGGTTATTCGGCCGATTCGTGGCGGATAAACATATAATTTGCATAAAATTGGTTTGTCCTCGACGAGAGGCGATTAGCGCCACGACACGGAGTGCCCGGGAATCGAGATGAATTGTTGCGTTCGCGCTGACAATGAGTCAACGTTTTTGGATCAAAAAGGCGCTTGAAAGGACCAATTTTGACTGGTGTGGAGGCTGAAACGTTCCTGAATGGCCGCAATTCGGCGTCTTCCTTTTTATTTTATTTTTAAGTCTTTAGGAGATAGTCGGCACTCAACCTCGTGCATTCCTAATCTCTCTCTTGGCACCCATTGTTCGTCGACACGAAATCTCTTAAGAGTCATTGACATATAAGACAAGTTGGTGATTCGCGTCTTTTCCTCCTTTTTCCTTCAGAAAACTTTGGTTTTTGCGTCGTTTCTAAAGTTGTTTTGCTTTCAGTCTCCGCAGAGCGATGACACCCGATCGCGACCGACGGGTGCGCACAGAGCAGTCGCTGCAGATATGGATTCTGGAGGCGAAGGGGATTCCCCCGAAGCGGAAGTACTTCTGCGAGATCACACTCGACCAGACGCTCTCCGGAAGAACGTCATCGAAGCACCGATCAGAAATGTGCTTCTGGGGTCAGTACTTTGAGTGGAGGTGAGTCTTGACCTCCCTTTCATTCTCCTAATAGTAGTTTTGCAGTCCGATCGTGCCAACCAAAACGATTTGTATCAATCTGTATCGGGAAGTGGACCCGAAGAAGAAAAAGGAGAAGGATCGCTACTCGCTCATCGGATTCGTGCAAATCCCCACGGCGCAGGTGAACGCGCGACATCCTGTCGAACGATGGTAAGTGCTTTGGTCCAAATAGGCGATGTTTAGTAGGTTTACGCACCGGGTTTACCCTCTTTTTACCACACAAAATTACCATAATCGTCGTCGTCGTTCTAACGGCGACTGCGCTCATGCGGTACAACTGAAAATTGTGCGTTTGAATCGATGATCGAATGAAGAAAGAAAGGATGCATAAACCGGTTCATCCCACATATTTGATTTGATTATTTGCGCGCGAAGATAGTCAACGAGAGAAGTCCGATTTGGAATTCGCATGATTTGCGCTTTATTAGCGCAATGATTTCAGTCGTTTTACGATCATTTAAGTGATCAATCGTCGTTTTAGGAAGTTGTTGTGCGCTATCCACGTGGCTCCGTCCGCAATATGCGCCATTCAGGAGTGTTTACTCGAGCGCGCACGCTTAAAGGCTTAATTCCTGATTGACAATCGTCGGTTTATCGCGCGACCGCATCGCAAAGTCTCAATAGCGCGCGCGCGATGCTATCTTTCGAAACCTTCGAAACCCTCAGAAGGGAAGGCCGGCGACCGTCGATGACCCTTTGTTATAATACAGTCAGAGGACTCATCCTCCGAATCGTCTGTCGCCAATTGAAAGGTTTGCGGAAAGAGGTCCCATAACAGGTGCTGATGGAAGGTCGGATTGATTGATCGTCATTGAGCGCACGCGATTCGCGCACACTCCCTGGGAGGGAACGGTTCTGCTGCCTCTGAGGGGAAAGCGAAATCGAAACTGCACGCCTAATACGGTTGATCGTAACGCCGCGTGCGCGCGACCGTTGTAGTCAGCGTTGTTTCACTCTGCGCCTAGTAGCGATCATCTGCTTACATAACGGGCTAGTCATCCCACGAACTTGAGGATGCGCCTCTGCTCGAAGTGTCGTCTTCTGCCGCACCTAATTATCTATTCACTGACCCGTCATATTTGTTTTCGTAGCGCTCCTTTTTCGCCCCTCGCGCCGCCTCGTTTGGTCCAACTTTCTTTTTGTCGTCAGATCGCAGAGGGTCATCCACTCTCCTCGCCGTCCTCTCAATGGAGACTTGTTGGCCCTCCTTGCGGCAGCCGCCGCTCCACGAGTCTTTGGAGATCCCGTCATTAATGAATTCACCCTCTTGTCGTACCGTATCCCTTTCACGGCTCGACAGAGAGGACGATTTCCCATTCGAACCGATCGCAGCGGGACCCACGGGCTTGTCGAAGCGCTTCCGCTTTGTACAAAACGAGAAAAACTTTCTGAAGATCCGCACTTTGTTCGGAGTTTACTGTCGGTACTGTAGTTTGCACTCACTTGGGAAATCTGAGCACAAATCTGCCTAAAAGATTACTTAATAATTTGGTGTGTTTAGGTATACGGTAACCTCCTCGACAGACTCCGGCAGCAATCGACTCTCGTCAGCGATCGGAGGATCAAAGTCCAACCAAGAACTGCCAGCGATCCGCGTGAAAGCGAGGTATCAGACGGTTCAGGTGCTCCCGATCATTGCCTACGATGACCTCGTACGCTTCATCCACGCCAACTACCTTCCGCTCTGCCAGACCCTCGAGCCGGTGCTCGGCGTGAAGGCGAAGGAGGACATCGCCACTAGCCTTGTGCGAATTCTGCACAAACCGCGGCTGGTGAAGGACTTTCTTTGCGATCTGGTCATGTCGGAGGTCGATCAGCTAGGTAAGCCAGCGAATTCACCTCCTCAAGCACCAAATTGAGAGTTTAGACAACGAACATCTGATGTTCCGAGGAAATTCGCTCGCGACGAAGGCAATGGAAGGTTACATGAAGCTGGTGGGCGACGACTACCTGCAGAACACCCTCGGCGCCTTCATCCGCTCAGTTTTGGAATGCGACGAGAGCTGCGAGGTGGACCCGACCAAACTCGGCTCGGCCAGCAACGCGACGCTGCAGAGGAACCGTGAAAAGCTGACAAAGCTCGTAGAAGGCACGTGGCGGCGGATTCTGAACTCTGCCAACAGTTTCCCTCCCGAACTCGGCGAAATCTTCGAAAGGATAAGGAATCGATTGGACTCCACTGGAAGATCGGAGCTTGCCGACAACCTCATCTCCTCGTCGATCTTCCTGCGATTCTTCTGCGCGGCGATAATGAATCCGAGTCTCTTCAATCTCGTCAGCGAGTACCCAAGCGAACTCGCTACAAGGAAGCTCACTTTGGTCGCCAAGACACTGCAGACGCTGGCGAACTTCACGGAATTTGGCGGAAAGGAGCACTACATGGAGTTCATGAACAATTTCGTTAATCGCGAGTGGAAGAACATGGCGTACTTCCTGCAAGGAATCTCAAAGACGTCTACAGTACCCGCTGGATACTCCAACGCGATCTTCGAGACCATCGACATGGGGAAGGAGCTTTCGCTTCTGCACTCGTACTTGACGGAAGTGTGGAACCACCAAGTACACGAGAAAGCCGTGCAGAAGGACGCTGACCTGGGGCTCCTGAAGGGCTTCCTACAGGATATAACGACCAAGAAAGAGCGTCCGGAGACTGTTTACCTGCGCCAGCAGATGTCCAACAGTCCGCACAGCGACTACGAGAACGGGCCGAAGTACAGAATGTCGAGGAGCATCCCTGCGTCTTCTCTGCAAACCTCCGACGACTACGTGACGAACAATGCGCTTCTCAGCGACAACATCGCCATGACTAAAGCGGGTCTCTCTGTCCAGCAACACCGAAATCTGCATCGGGGAAGGCACAGCAACTTCTACGGCTCCACCGAGTACATCCTCAACAAATCCCCGCAAGTGTACGCGAGGAGAGAATACCCGATCTACGACGAGGTGGCGCCTCAGAAGAATTCGACCTCGCTCTCTTCGTGCTCGAACACCTCCACGGACCCTGCGGATGATGACGACTCGGATTCCGAGCCAACGCATCTGAGGCCACCGAGGAAAAACCACAAAAGAAGACCGCCGCTGGCAGTGCTGAAGGACACGCCGCCTCAGAGGGTGATCGCTTCGGGAGCCCTAGTCGCAGCGCCCTCCTCCGGTTACCAGAGCCAGAATCACAGCAGCAGTTCCACCTCGAGTAGTCCGGTGGAGACCGGCGACCCGCGGTCGGCGCTCGCCATCCACAACCCGATGTACGCCTCCTCCACCTCGAATCCGTCGACTTCTGCCGGTCTTCTGACCGTCGGAGCACGGCCATGCTACGTGGACGTCGCCATGGACAGCTGCTCGACTTCAGAATCGTCTGTGAGCAAAAGTTCTCTTCCGAGGTATGATGCCCTGCGTGTACAGTCAGTTAATTCTAATCCATTGCAGGACGAATCCACATGGGTGGTCGGCAACCGCGCGACCGTTGCCGGCGACGCCGAAGGCGGTTGTGCCGCCGACGTTGGTCGACGTGACGCCGCCGGTCTCCGCGGAACGGGACATCATCGAGAAACAACGTCAGCAGATTCTTCACCTCCAACGCGAGAACGAAGAACTGAGGCGCCTCTTCAAGAGCGTCCCATCGATTGCGCGTTCCGAATCGCACAAGATGATCTCCCAGCTCGCGGTCAAAGGGTCGACGTGCTGATCCGACCCTCATGTTAGACTCCCTCTAGTGCCTCAGATTCAGTTTCCACTTTGTCGAGCTTACTCATCCATCCAAATTCCCTCCCCAATCACCATCCCTGTTCTCTCCGGCTGTGATATTCTCTCTTCTTCCTCAGATACAACGGTAATTTATTCCCGCATAATAACTCCTCCCGCTTGCGATGCGTGTGGTCAACCGAGTCAGTCAGTCCCCAATCGATTGTGAAAATCACTGATGTACATAGATGACGCCCGTTCTGTTACTCCCAAATATGTTATATAACTCATAGGAATGTGCAAATGCTTTATCTTACCGAGAATCAATTCAGTTCACTAAAATAAATTTTATTTAATAGTTTTTGCATGTGTGTTCGGAAACACGGGGAATTACGGTGCACAGCTTGCTAGAAGTTTGAATAACACTACAGTATCCAAGTGCGCATCGACATCATCTGAACTCATCTGCATGTTCAAGTGCGGACGTCATTTTGCTTCAACGCAAAAAGTAAACAAAGATGAGTTTCGCACGCTACAAATTTATTGCATCGGCTGCAAAACCGCGCTTTTAACTCTCTGAGTTAAAAGTCTCTTTTACTCTCCGCATCTTGTGGGCAGTGAATGCACATTCAATTCTTCCACTGTGATACCGAGCAAGCGGAAACGTGGCTGACCATCTAGGAAGCTTCCACATCCGGCGATCACCTCGGAGATTCGCGCGAGCTCACTTGCCACCGATGATCTCGCTGAAGGTACGCGATCGTCTGCAGGATTCACAACTTGTGCACCATTTAAAGCTCATCTGCAATGTCCAGCTAGATCAGCCAAAGGAAGCTGAATGCTGCAAAGAACACGAGCGTCAAAACTTCGCGCAACCGCTTCGAAGAGATCAACGCACCGCACAAGTACGTGATAAATATGGATTAGTATCGTGGTAGGAGCCTAACGAACAGCACCAATGTTTAATGGTTTGTCACAATGTGTAGGTCTAAATCGTCTTCTCCAACAATCCTCAAATTGACTCCAAATCACAGAGACCTTGCATACCAAGCACTCTAATTCCCAACGCAACGTTTCTGAAGCTATGGATTTCCTGTCAGAGAGCACAATCACTGCAGTCCACGATTCTCACATTGCTGTGCAGTCGAGTGTGCAAAAGAACTTCGAACGGTGACCGCTTTCCTTGTGATAACGCATTTTCTAAATCTTAGAATCTCAAAATCGCGTTTTTATCGGTGAAATCATGTGCGACCGAACATATGAACTTTCTTTTCGCGGCAAATCGCAAAAGCATCTCTTCAACGTAAGAATGACATGTCAGATTTGCCAATGTGCGAACCTGGATTCTGCTGATCTTGTGTTGTTGTTTGCGATGCGACGATAACGTAATTACCAAAACGAATCTGATTGCTTAGTTTCAGCCATGAACAAACGGACGCCGGGAGATGAGGATGCCGCTGTCGTTATCAAGCGACCCGCTCCCGCCAATCGAAACCACTTACTAAAGCAGAAAACAACTGTACAGAAGACGCCGCCGCTCGATTCAGATTCTGCCGATCAAAGCGCGGTCGATTCAAAGAAAGCGGATGACGTGAAGAAGGTTGGTTAGTCGATAGGAGCGAGTCGGTTGAGCGAATGAAACGATGTTTAGCCGCTGCACACAACCGAGGAGAATCGGAAGCATCACAGTGAGCAGGAGGAGCCGTCGCCTTCGGGTACAACTCGCGCTCGGAGGTCCTGCAAAGACAACGCCAGCAAAGCATGGGCTTTCCTCGTGACGCCTTCGCCGAAAAGAGCGCGCCAGGATTCACACGCTGACGAGAATGGAGGAGTCGACTTGGTTTCGCGGTCCCCGTCGCCTCCGAAGTCCGCGAATCGCTCACAATCGACACGCCGAGGCCGCGCTTCTCTTCCGTTCAACAACGGCGCGAACGCTTCACAACGGAAGCGAAGCGCCGATTCATCGAACGAGATTCTGATTGAGTACGAGAGCCCCGCTCTGAAGATCCCCAAAACAGAAGAGGTCCGCATTGATCCGATTCCTCACTGTTTTACCGGAATTTCAGATCGACTACTCGGAAAGCAACGGATTCGACGCAGTCGTTGCGCCTCGTGTGGTCGCATGCGAGATGCCCATTCCGACCATCCGAGAAAACGCGAATCGGGCAAAGTCGACGCCCGCTCCACGCGGAAGTCCCCGAGTTCTCCCCGTCACCGCTAGAGCGACACAGGCGAAGGAATCTCCACTGCCAAAATCACCATCCAAACAGAATGCAGTCCGCGCCCAAGCAACTTCAGCTCCTCGACCCAAGCCGACGCGTCCGCCTCCCACGCCCAAGTCCGCCGAGATCAAGAAGACGCAGCCTGTACAAACGCCAACCTCAGCCACAACAAGCAAGCCGGCTATGCCCACACCGAAAATCGCTCCAAAACGGTCCCAACCTTTCGTGGAGTACAACAGAATCATCGACACGTTGAAGGTAAACCGAAAACTTTCGATAAAAGTATTCATTTCGAGTTCAGAACGAGCTGAATCGAGTGAACGAATACCACCGGTCGTCCGTGGACGACTTGGAGGAATCCTACAAGAGCATCATTGAAATGAAGGATCGACGCATCAAAGATCTTGAGAAGCAGCTGAAAAGTGTCCAAGGCACGCTGCAGGGAACGATCAACGATCATCTCAAATATGTCAACGAAGAACGCTCAATCGAAGCTCAAAGGGAGCGAGTTCCCTAAGATTCATTGCCACAATTTTATGCGAAATACCTCAATCTACAAATCACAATAAATTCAATAGTCAGAAGCTAGAATACTGTGCATCGGGCACCGGTGCCTGTGGATGCGCGTGTCGATTCTAAGTTGGGATTGTGCTCTGGTAACCAATTCTTTGAGGATTCGGCACCTCGCTTCATCTCTGTAACGTTCGCGTCGTTGTTGAAAGGAAGCGATTCGCGGACTTCGGAGGCGACGGGGAACGAAATCGACTCCTCCATTCTCATCAGCGTGTGAATCCCGTCGCGCTCTTTTCCGCGAAGGCGTCACAAGGAAAGCCCACGTCTTTCTGACGTTCGAGAGCGAGTCATCACCGATGGCAGTTCCGTCGAAAAAGCTTCAGTTGGAGGTGGCAATCAACTAGTGAATTGGTGTTCAGTTTAAGTTCCAGTTCGCAAAACTGCAATTCATTCCTTGACTCATCATAACTGTCAAGAGGTTAGACGTATTTATCTTCAAAAATACCAAATTAAAACGAGTACTGAAGTAGAATGATCTAATCGGGTTAAAAACAATGTTTATGAGTACATATAGGACAGAGATCTTGAAAAAAACAGTTCTTCAACGGACAATCGTCTTCCAGTTTGTTACTCAATCGCTTTCCTGCAGATACGACTCATCCGGATTCATTCCCTAAAAAACATATAATCAGTAAAGCAAACATTTGAGGGAAAAAATAAGCAAGAAGGAAACACATAGCAAGTTAGCTAAAACGGACCATAGAATGGACGAGATCTCTTACATCGAGTTCGTCGTCTCCTTCCTCATCGAACTCCATGAGAGACGAGGGTGTTAGTTTCGGTTTTGTGGCTGCAAAAACGAGATTTGTTGGGATATACAACAAAGCTAAACATACCTGACATGGTGGTTACTTTTGTTAAGGGTTGCTTTCCATTGGCTGAGGTGAAGACAGTAGTGCCTTTCGGAAGGGTTTGATTTTCGTTTCCAACGAGCTGCGTCAAATGACTGTCGACTGAAGTCTGCAGTTTCTTCTGCAACTGCTCGATCTGCTGCTCCAACTGGCGGATACGAGAATCCTTGAGGTCAATGAGCGTTGAGTAGGAAAGTTGCATATGGTCGACGGTTTCGCGATGATTCGCAGACATGCGCATGCGATCTTCGGCCATTCGCAACAATTCACCCTTCAAAGTTTCGATAACTTTGGTGAACTCCCCAACGGTTTGTCCCGGGATAACGCGATCCTTGTACTTTTGAGTTATTTCCGCGACCTCTTTCGAAGCAGAAGAAGCCATCGAGCTAACGGCGCCATCCCCAGCTCCACCAGAGACCGGACGGAAGTTGGGAAGGGGAACGGTAGTAGAAGTGGTGGGAACGACTGGGACAGGTGCACCAGAAGGAGCGGCTTGAGGTGGAGGTCCAGTGACAAGACGACCACCGACCAAACGGCCACCGCGCATTGAAGCACCGTTCCTGAAAAAGTAATTGAAGATAAAATCAAAATGAAAAACTGCAAATATTACAATTTGACGATTTTCAAAGGTTTTCCTGACGACGAGAGAACGGTGGTTCCGCTGCGTGAAACGACAATCGGGTTGGCACCAGATGATGTTGCGATAGGACGGAGTGCTGGTGGACCACCTACAGAATGCGCAGCTGCCTTTTGAGGTGCTCCACGAGGAGTAGGAGTTATTGCAGATGCTCCACGGCCACGTCCACGGCCTCCACGGACTGCAGGAGCAGCAGCGGCCTTAACGTTTCGTGCAGTGGCACCGCGTGTAGTCTTTGGCTTGATGACAGGCATCTCACATCCGAAATCCTCGTCATTGGGATCATCGATGAAAGGACGCGAATCCTCATCGTCATCCATGTCGTCCTCTTCATCAAACATTCCTTCTTCCATCTTCGATAGCTTGCTCATGCCTGTGTCGTGATCAGGGACGAGATCTTCCATCTAGAAAATACCATGTTTACAATATTGCTCGCAAATGCGCACCTTTTGCGGAGTCGGAAAGTTCTTCATAGTAGGTTTTTCGCTTTCACCCTTGTCCGACTGCGGTGTCAGTGGTGGTGGCGGAGATTCCTTCTTGATCTGAGCAACGGTAGCCGACGCGTTTTTAGGTGGAGCAGGGGACTCCGACTCCTTCTTCCCTCTCGCACGCTTCGCGCCACGAGGCGTTGGCGCTGGAGTCTTCTTGGGAGGTTCCTCCTGCTCTGGGATGTCGTCTTCGTCCTCGCTCGTGTGACCACGCTTCGAAGGCATCAGCGACGCCCACGCCTTCTTAGAGTTGGCCTTGGAACGACGCTCGCGAGTGGCAGGCGCAGAGACCGTGGTTTCGCTTCCTTCTCTCGATGGTGTGCGCGGCATCTGCAATTCGAGAGTTGGCTAATCTTCACATTACACGCAAGCTTAAACATATACAAAGCGAAAAACTTAATGTGAAAATAACGCAATGCAACCATCAGAAAGCTCTGAACACATCGTCGCGCCATCGCAGTGCCAAACGGGTCCCGACGCGAACCAGAGCACCGCCAAGGCAACGGTATAAGACTCACATTTTTCGGTGGATCGATAGAGTCGCTGGCCGGCGTGGGTGGTCGAGAAAGCGAATCGCTGTCAACGGAGGCTGAGTGCCCCGAAGAGGATTTCGAGTCGTTTTCTTTCGTCGTCGGAGCCCACGTCGCGCTGTTCCGAATGCGACGGAACATGAAATCTGAAAAACACGAACGCTGATCCCTATGAGGCCGACGCGATTCACTCGAAAGTGCAAAGCGACGAACACTTATAGCGCGGAAGCGCGCCTTTCCGCGGACTACAACGCAGTAAAATGGGAGCGAAGGGTTGAGGAACGGTCCTTAAAACACTGACAGTCGAATTGATGTCCTCACGTGCGAGATACAGTGGACCTTCGAAGCAAATCAAATCATCAAGAAGCAGGGCTTCCGCGCCCTCGATGGTCCCGACACGAATTCGGCTTCGATTTTGATATTTGCAAGATTCTGAAGTTCACCATTTGAAACAAAGATTCGGCCTTCGGCCGAAACGCTTGAAAATACCAAAACGCATTCGGACGCGCACTTTCTCAAATCTACGGTATCTACAGTAGTTTCAGCAACTTGTAATGTCACACGTTCGGTCAACCGTGGCCGCTCCATTACGAAATTCACTTGTTTGCAAAATTTTAAACCATTTATTATCAAAAGACGGTTCACCGCGAAGAAATGTTTCCATGAGATTCAGAAACCGACTGCGGTTTCGCTGCTTCGCCTCCGGTTTTTGTGCTCTGCAGAGAAGATGCCAGAAGACGTCGCTTCCCGATGACGAGGAACCAATCAAGCGAAACCCGGTGAAGTACAGCAGCTAAGAAGACGGCGATCATACCAGCGAGGACGGAGAGAAAAAAGTAACCCAAGTTCACCGACATCTGAAACGTTGAAATAGTTGGAGAATACAAACAACGATTTACTGTTTTTTCGGCCATTTCGACCGACCGAGGCGAATCTCTAACCCGAAATGATCACATCATCACCAACATTTTCCAAAATCGCTGTATTCGAGAACAAACGCAACCACTTCTGACAATCGCAACAGAAATGCTTATTATACATAGTTAAATAGAATGATTCGGTTTGGGCATCTGAGAAGTCCCGCCACCAATTTTCAATCACCAGTTCTCGTTACGCCGGGTTGAAAGCGTTGGGCGTTTGCTGGGTGACGTTGGCGTTCCAGGCGTCGTGACCGGAGGCGGCCATCATCGTGTTTCGGTCAGCCTTCTTTCCAAGAGCCATGAATCCGTAAACGACGCCTGAAGCGAAGATCGTTCCAGCGCCAAGGATCGTGTTTAGTTCAGGGCAGATGACGATTGGAATGACACCCATCACACAGTACAAGGCCGCTTTCTGCCAAAATGCGCGTGACTCGGAGAAGTTGGCGATCTTTTCGATAAAATCGACGAACGTACAGCAGAAAGGGGCTTCGAGCGCGATGATGAAGAAGCCGAAAACTCTAAAAAGAAGAGATTTCAACACAAACAAGCAGAGTGTACTTACAGTTGCAGGATAACGGCGATCATGCAACTCGCTGAGAAGGTGAGGAACCCTAGGATGGCGAAGAACATGGCGACGAAACCTCCGAGGATTCCAAGGCCTTTGGCCAGATAGCGAACCCACCAGGGGAACGCGGCACTGGGATCGTGCTCCTGCTGCATTTGCGACTGGGCAACACCCGAGGCGGCTGCTCCCATAACGCTCTGAAGATTCTGAAATGAGAAGCGCGCAATGATGCAGAGAAAGGAAACCCAAGAGCAAAATCGATCGAAACGAACAATCGAACACTCTGCGTCACAGCGAGGTGACACGCGCACACGTAGGCGACAGGGGCGATCAGTGGGACAATTGAATAAACAGAAGAGCGCATATAATGGAGTGACAAAAAAGGAATCAATTTGTGCGACGCGTTTTTCCGTCTTTATCTCCAACGCGTCCGTGATGTGAAAACGCCGAGACTCCTTCGCATTCGCAGTTGAAATTCGTCTGCAATCGATACAACAACTCCAGCGCGGTAGTCCAGCAGCGAGGAGGAAAGCAAATAGCGATGGCGAAAGAATGTCATGCGGAGACGCGCGGAATCGGCGTTTCTTCGAGTGAGTGTCCTAGGCAACCATCTCAAGCACAGCACATCCAAGCTAAGCGCCAGGAACAAACAAGAACGCGATCGAATAGAAAAATTGCGAAACGTGCATGTAAACGTATGAGAGTTGAGGGCCTCCTGTGCGCTGAACCTCCCTGGCCGCTTCAAAAATGGCATGAAGCCAAATTATAAACAGCAAAGTAAAGGAGAGTCAACTCTCACCGTCTGTCACCGTCCGCGGGTCCATCGCTCCATATCACATCAAGATAACGGCCGGCGCTCAGTAGGGCAATTGATTCAATATTCCCAAATAGCAAATAACTGTGTTTGACAGAACAACAAATCAGCCAAAAGCAACAAATCATTGAAACTCATTTATTTATTCGATGTTGATGTGACGAGGGTGGTAAGTGGCAGTGCGAGGTGTTTAAAGCCAACGATGAGTTAAAATCATGAAGAGATAGATGAAATACTGTTGGAGTGTGCAGCATAAAACCTAAACTATGCGTCTACAGTATGTTTTTGACTCCTTTGAGTTTCTTGATGAGAAGAACGTGTTGCGAGAGGAGTCCGGCGACCTTGTTGAGTTCGCTCGCATTCACTCCCCACAGCTGGGTGGGCTGTTTGATGGTTTGCAGCTTCTGAATTCAAATAGTTCTTTCCCATCGGATCATGTCCAAACAACTTACAGGTTCGGGTGTATCTTGACGGAAGATGAGATGATCGTTTATGTTAATGCAGTTCACAGCTTCGTCATTATCGAGAGTGATCACCTCGTAGCTGTAGGTCGACTCTGCCTGCATGCGTTTGAGAATTTGCTGAGACTCCTTTTCCTTCGAAAAGGTCAGAACGCCATCCAAAGCGAGTCCGGCCAACCCTTTCAAGGGTCGGTTTCCATCGACCTTCAGCGGAATCACTGGGAACTCTCCGAACACTCGTCCCAGCACAGAAGCACCTTCCATGTTCGTTCCGTTCTTACGGAGACCGACGAAGACCTCTCTGCCCGTGAAAAACACGTCGGAGCCCTCGAGGACCGCATTCTTCGAATACTCCGCTTCTTTGAGATCGATGACGTCCCAAGCGAGGCCTTTCAGCGCAGTTACGATCTTAGATTGGAGAACATCATGAAAGAGTTTAGGCAGTATCTCACCTCTCCAATTCGCGGGTTTTCGTGTTTCGGTTTGGCAATAAGCGCGGTTCCGTTGATGACAACCGCCGCGTCATCGATGCACAAGCTATGAACACTGGCGGTATCTTCGGGAGCCAATTCGGTCAAGTTGAGTCCGGCCTCCCGCAAAATTTCGTTGAACTCCTCCTGCTGTGTGCGGGCGACGACAAGGTCGGGCTTATCCCTCCCCTTCATCTTTCGGTCACCGTAATCCACATTTGGCGGAATACGAATCAGAATCGCGTCCGTGAATCTCATCGCAGTCTACACGTGACTAACGGCCGGCGCGTTGTCTGGCGACCGCTGACTAATACCGCCGTGTGTGTTGATTATTGTTTCCGTCCTTGCCTCCCACCCTCGTTGTTGCGCGCCTCATCCACCCGACACTAATCGGCGTGCACTCCCCAGGACTGACGTTGTGAGAGCCAAAGAGATTAGTTACATTTACCCGCGTATATATCCGATAAATCTGTATGCTCTCTCTACACGTTGGCATTTTGAGTACGAAAATGACTTTTGACGAAGACAACCATCGATTGCGCTATCTCCGAATTCCACACTGAGTAGACGGAAACAACGAGCAATCCAACCACTGACGAAATCAAGTAACTGAAAGTAAGTGCGATAAAAACATGGACCAAACGGTAAAACGTACAGTTGCCTACTGTAATAATCAGGTTGAACAATGAGTGGGCCTTGCTTTTCTTCGTCCAAAATGGTGAAATTCTTGCTCACTGGTTGGAGATCGGTGAAATCAGATATCGTCTTGACCACAGTTTCGAGAGGCGTGTAGCCAGCAGCCAAGCGAGCTCGAATGTGCGAGTCCTGATACAGAATTACCGTGGGAGTTCCCGCCACACCATATCGACTGTTGAATCTGCAACATAAAGAGATGCAAATGACAAGCTTCAAGGTGGAACTCACTTTGTTGTAAGCGAAGCGTCGATCGCCAACACGTTCAGTTGGGGGTAGATTCTCGGCAACGCGTTCACTACTTCGGCCATTTTACCGCTGAACGGACATCCTTCGCCATAGAAAACGACGACGTAACAGAACGGGCGACCGTATTCGTCTCTCTTGTTCAAGGCTTCTTGAATTTTACTCTGATTCCGGAGAACGCGGACCACGGCTGGCGGCTGACCATCTGCTACGGCGGCACAATCCACGATTCGATAGTTCCTGACGTCGTAAGGAATTCGTATAAAAGCGCGAATGTCGTAGTTTGACACCGGAACGCACTGCCGTCCGATGATCTGAATTCTGAAGACTTGGTAGGATGGGAAGTTTTGGCATGTTCCCACATGCGCAACACCGGAACTCCGCTTGACAAGCGCCGATAGCACGATCGCAATGAGAATGGTGAATTCTCGCATACCTGAAAATGAACAAATCGACTAATGTTGGGGGTCCACAGTTCGCACGAGCAACCGCACAGCTCGCCAAACAGAAACGTATATAACAAATAGTCTCGAATCGCCAACAATGCGATTGAAGACGAATTGATCTTCGAGCTTCAGGAACGGAATATTTCAGTCAACACAACTTCAGAATACTACGAACTAACGAAGTTTACATGTGGTCTCGCTGCGCCGTTGAACGGTTTTGGAAATAAGATGTTCTTGACTGCTGAAAGCTTGTAAAATTCCTTGGTGGGTGAAATTTGCCTTGAAATGGCTTATTGCTCGGTGGAGGCCATGTAGAGTCCGTGCGATTGTGCTCTTCTATTCTATCATTTTCTCTTTTCAAAAAACCTGTTTTGTTGCAGATGATGGAGCTATCAGTGGCCTCCTTGCCGTTGCCAAGCTGCTCGAACGAAGAGGGCTCCCTGAAGACATGTGTGCCAGGTGAGCGTCTCATTGAGGCATCAAACGACATTCAACCCGGATCGGGAACTTTCGAAATGCACCGCTACATTTACGCTTCTATTGTTGGATTCATGCACATCGTCACATCGACAAATCAGGTTTGTTGGTCCGTTGGTTCTTTGTGAGTTTGGCCTCTTTGTATAGGAAGGAAAAGAGATCAGCCGAGTAGAAGTTCGCAGAGCGACGCAAGCGAAGGAACATGTTGTGCCCTTCCTCGGGGCCGTGGTCACGGCAAAAATACAACATATCGGACCTCGATTCGCTAGAGCTACGATTTTTTGTGTGGAAAACTCCGTTCTTAGCCACGAATGTAGCGCAACTTTGAGACGTGAAGACATTAGAAGCGAAGAGAAGCACAAGGTTTGTATCTTTGATTTATGCACAATTAAATTTGTTAGATTTAGATCGAGATGCATTTGTGCTACCAGCCAAGCGATATTATCCTGGCCCGAGTTATTGGGTACGGGGACAATCAATCTTCATTCCTCCTCACTACTGCGGAAGATCAACTTGGCGTCATTAGCTCAGTTAGCGAAGAGGGCAACAGGATGGTTCCTGTGTCATTTACAGAAATGAAGTCGGTCGGATCAGAAGATCATAGAGAGCCTAGGAAGGTTGCTCAAATTCCTCAGCTCAATATCAAGGAAAACGATAATTGATTGCATTTCGGTTATTATGTTCTATTGTTTGTTGATCTTTTAAATCGTTATTCAATGTGCCTCATTGGAGCTTCCGATTGTGGGTACCAACCTGTGAAGTTATCTTGTTCATTTGTTTTACGGAGGTCTTCGTATTATTTCATTCCAATGTTCTGTCGCATTGCAATGGTAAAACGCGAACCATTAAAAGCGTCTTCGTGTCCTGTTGGTATAGTGATTGATCGAAATATGTGAGTGCAGGTGCCACAACCTCTGGTTGTGACTTATGGCTAGAAGGGGCAAGAAGAAGGCGAACAAGCAGAGTGCCCTAGCACAGTCACAACCTAAGAAGAACGGCGATGTAGTTGTGCTGAGTGAGTTTGTAATTCATGCCTCTTCTGTACTTGAATTGTCGATTTTAGGTGATGACGATGATCGTTTCTCAAGCGACAAGTTCGCATCGATGAGTTCGGCACACTGGTTTGACAACACCGGGGAAGTTATAACAATCAGTGATGATGATGAAGAAGATTATCAGCGGATGGCGGACAAATTCGCTGCTGATCAAAGCAGCTCTTCTACTGGTATGAAAATTAATAATTGTATTACGATTGCTCGATTTCTTTAGATGATAACGATAACCCATCTGCTTCTTTTCCTTGTGTGCCGTTTCCAGTGAACGCATCCAAACAGGGTATTCCAGTTTCAAGAATGAACAAAACAGGCCATCAACAAGACACCACAAACGAGAAATTTACGGTCTTTTCGACATTTCACGCTATTTTGCCCGAGCTGCCATTAAATTGTGATCGACCTCAGGGAGCGGATTGTCGTAACTCATTTCCTTTCAAGCCGCAGGTAGAGTAGAATTTGTGTAGAGTGAATGTTTTATTGAAAATTATTCAAGAAGAGACGCGGGGTATCGACGTTTATGAAAATCAGAAACGGAATGAACGCCAAGCGCGGTGCCTATCACCAGAATAGAAACGGATTCAGTCGCAATGCGGCTGTCCACGGCTCTTACGCGGACTACGGCATCCGACGCAACACAAATCATCGTAGGGGAATTAACGTTGCGAATCGGCCAACTCTCCATAGTGGTCGTGGCCGCGGTCGTGGTCGTGGCCATGTTCGTAGTCATATGGGTCAGCGCTCAATTGCTGGTATGGCCAGTCCCCAACAAATTTTCTTCAATTAAAGCTCCAAAGATGCCGTGTTGCTCAACAGATATTAAATCGAATAAAGATGTGATATTTAGTCGAAATCGAAAACGAGTTCATGTTTTCTTGGAGGAAGTCTGTATATTATTGCACTTCACACTGTTTGCTTTACCGGTCTCGCAACGAAAAATGTAAAAGACGTGGCGGGCCTTGCTTTGTCGTGGCGTGCTATTCGCTATCTCTATGGTGCTCGCGTGTAATTTCTCTGGACGAGCTGTGTAAATAGCTATTCGGCGTGGCAATGAATGAATGATTCGTTGTTCTTTTCAGATCGGTCATGAAGGTCGCCATTTCGTGCTTGTTGGCTGTCGTAGTCGTTGGCTGTGTTGTCGCGGACACTCAGCGTCTTCAAATTGGCATCAAGAAGCGTGCTGAAAACTGTGAGGTTAAGTCAAGGAAGGGCGACACCCTTCACATGCACTACACCGGCACTCTTCTGGACGGAACAGAATTTGATAGCAGCCGCAAGCGTGACCAACCTTTCACGTTCGTTCTCGGAGGTGGGCAAGTCATCAAGGTTAATTTTTCGATTAATTAGCGTTGTTTGTAATATGTTTATTCAAGGGATGGGATCAAGGATTGTTGAACATGTGCGTCGGAGAGCAGCGTCGTCTGACCATTCCTTCATCGCTTGCCTATGGAGATCACGGAGCTCCGCCAACTATTCCCGGGGGCGCTACTCTCAAGTTCGATGTTGAACTGATGAAGATCGATCGCAAGGGAGAACTGTAAGCATGTCCACATTCAAGTTTAAGTCGAGGCCTTATCGTGTAATCTTTAATTTATTCGTCTTGTAATGTTTTGTAATGAATTATATGTTATTTTCTGCTTTTTGCACGTCTATTATAGTTAAATATACTTAAGTGATAAGATATTTCACTTGATATTTAAGGTTTGCTGATATTTTCCTTTTTCTTGCATGGCCGCAGCATGTCTCTCTTACGCGTTTTTGCAAAACTGCATACGTGTTGTGTCTTGATTTTACAGACACGCGCATTGTGATTTGGCGTTCTAACCACATTCGTTGATCTGTCCGAGCGTAGTGGTGCCTCGCGTGTTGTGCGGTCTCTTCTTGTGTACCACATTTGCGCATCGTTTTAGGTGATTGACCTTCGCCTTACTGCTGCCGCCAGGATGATCATATCACGATATATTCCTCGAAAGTTCTTTTCATTACTTAAATACCTTGCATGCCTCGTGTTTCTCTACTTGTGTTTGACCGCTTTTACGTCCAACTCACCATCGCTACCATCCTGGTCGAAGTCCGAAAAAACGCACGAGAATTCGCTACCTTCCAACTCATTCGGAACGGTAAATTTTTTTAGTCGACTGGATTGGAGGAGGTCTGTTGATTTATTATAGTCAATGGGCCAATCCTTTTTCGGGAGGTCCGGCGATATTCCTTGAAACGGATCAACGCCATCGGTAAACTACAATAAATCAACAGACTCCTCAATCAGTCGACTAAAAAATTTACGTTCGAATGAGTTGGAAGGTAGCGAATTCTCGTGCGTTTTTTCGGACTTCGACCAGGATGGTAGCGATGGTGAGTTGGACGTAAAAGCGGTCAAACACAAGTAGAGAAACACGAGGCATGCAAGGTATTTAAGTAATGAAAAGAACTTTCGAGGAATATATCGTGATATGATCATCCTGGCGGCAGCAGTAAGGCGAAGGTCAATCACCTAAAACGATGCGGCAAATGTGGTACACAAGAAGAGACCGGCACAACACGCGAGGCACCACTACGCTCGGACAGATCAACGAATGTGGTTAGAACGCCAAATCACAATGCGCGTGTCTGTAAAATCAAGACACAACACGTATGCAGTTTTGCAAAACGCGTAAGAGAGACATGCTGGCGGCCATGCAAGAAAAGGGAAAATATCAGCAAACCTTAAATATCAAGTGAAATATCTTATCACTTAAGTATATTTAACTATAATAGACGTGCAAAAAGCAGAAAATAACATATAATTCATTACAAAACATTACAAGACGAATAAATTAAAGATTACACGATAAGGCCTCGACTTAAACTTGAATGTGGACATGCTTACAGTTCTCCCTTGCGATCGATCTTCATCAGTTCAACATCGAACTTGGAGAGTAGCGCCCCCGGGAATAGTTGGCGGAGCTCCGTGATCTCCATAGGCAAGCGATGAAGGAATGGTCAGACGACGCTGCTCTCCGACGCACATGTTCAACAATCCTTGATCCCATCCCTTGA